>CM031374.1:73028342-73263653 GCA_018208015.1 Medicago ruthenica
TATATCAAGCTCTCATTCATCCACCATCTGTGCTTCTACAACAGAATATGATGAATACTAGAGACTTATCAGAAAACAAAGATTTTGGTATTGGAAATGGTAATGTTAATGGCATGTTTACTAGTACTAGTTCAACTTTGCACCTTCCTAATCAAAATCAAACCATGCTCTTTCCCTTTTCAACCTCAAGCTCTTTTGACACAACCACTTGTTCATCTTCCAATGTTTATTACTATGGAGAGGAGTTCAAAACAATAGAGGAACCAATAATTCCAAGCACTGGCTGCACTAACACAAAGCCATGGGAGATACCAGCATCAACAAGTGGTGGCATGGAAAGTTCAAAGTATTGGAATTGGGAAGACATTGATTCATTGGTCTCAACTGATCTAAAGAATCCTTATTGGGATGATTCTGATATCAAACCTTGATACCAAAATAACAAGAAGAAAAAGTAAAACCAACATGTGGTAGTTTACTGTTATTGTCCATAGATTAATTAGCCTATTTAATTTAATTGGGGTGTATTTATGTGTTTTTTCATACAGATGATTAAGTAGGTGTTCTTGTTAATTTTTCAGATGAGGCATGTTGATTATTTTGTGCTGGTTTTTTCAACATATGTAATTCTTACTAAACAACAATATTTGGATTGAAGCTGTCATGTTTTAGTTTCAGCTTCAGGTTCAAGCAAAGGGTCCCAATTAGCTGTAATCCACTCAATTTGCCTCTTTGTTTATCTCTCTATTATTTTCTATAATCTCAAATAAATTGGTTTTGTTAGTGTATGCAAGTAGTCTGGCTTTATTTCTTAATGTAGGATTTTATTTTTGAAGTTTTCTGAGTGTTTTGTTATGTGGATGATTCTTATAGATCATATGGGGTCTGCATCAGCACTGAACAGACAGGAGAATGTGATGGAAGATTCTTGTGGATATATTATATGTTGGGAATTATATTATCACAGATTGTATTGCTTCTGAATCAGCACCTTGAGATCATTCTTTGATCCGGGGATTAAAAGAATTCTTATTGCATAGTTGTTTATTAATATTTTATTATTACTATTATGTGTCCCTGGATGATTTCTATATGGTTTTTTTAGGTCATTTTGGATTTATTTGAGGTTACCTACCAGAATAAACACTTCTGATGAGCTTATTGAAACAACTTGTAGCTTGTCCACAAACTATTTTCGAATAGCTTATCAAAACAACGTATAGCTAAATATGAAAATAGTTTAACTTTAATATTTCTTTTATTATAAAAATAAACACTTATATGATAAACATGTATGTTATAAGCTATGAAGGACAGATACAAACACATACACCCAACACAACATTGACATCGATGTACAAAGGAAGAAATGATGATTTTGTTGTTTTAGTGTTGGTACACCGGACACAACATGAACACCAAACACGAATTCGATCAGAAATTTCGATACTATCTAAACTATAAGTGCTTAATTAAGTTGTTTATCTAAATAGAAAATTAGTTCAATTGAGTTTTCATCTTGATTCTATTGGACCACCGTATATTCAAGGATAGTTTTGTGATTGTCGTTTCTTGTATTATTGAGGAGTGAAGAGAGCCATGGACCAATACAATAGTAGACCTCTTTTTAGTCACAAAGTTTCCCCACAGAGCAATAAATTAAAAACTTTCATTTGAATAATTGGTATCAGCTTTGTACTTTATGCATGTGAGGACCTCAAATCCTACCTTAACAAGTAGCCACAATCATCTTGATCAGATTCATACGCATGCGTTTATGGTCTATTAATAACTAGTAGTAACATTCAAATATATATAGTCACGTTGCAACTTGGATTGGACCAGCAAAGGACAGCACAACAGCCACTCTATCTCACTGGGAGTTAATGTTACTATTGTACATTATATACATAATATTAGTATAGTATAAGATTAGATGTATATTTCAAGTATTAAACATTTTGTTTTTTATAAAAAAATTCTTGAAATGTTTATTTAATATTTGATAAAATTGGCTATTTGGCTTGAAAATTTATCAACTTCTTACCTTGCTTTCAATTATATATCATCATGAAGGCCGCAGCTAGCCACAACTGAAAACAAAATATCACTAGATCTGTATTGAACAAACTCAAAAGATTTGCATGGGACCACTCAAACTCGTGTAGTGTAGCAACGTGTTTAGAAGTTAGTATCATTAGTTCATTATTACTATTTCTAATGACTTCTGTGAAGTTTTAAGGAATTGAATTCCTTCGACCTAAGTAACAATATTATTATTTCTAAGAACTTCGCCATCTCACTAGAGGTGCCGCTGGCAGCGACTCGCCAATAGTGGTGGGAATAAGCTACACTAAACTTTGCACGATCTGAGTCTGACCTACGTTAAAAATGTTAAGAGTCTCACATCGGATAGGAGATGGCCTGACAATGTGTTTATAAGTGGGGGCAATCCTCACCTCACAAGCCGGTTTTGTGGGGTTGTGTTAGGCCCAACCACGATTTCTAAGATGGTATCAGAGCCTCTTCAAGATCCATTGGGCCACCTGCTATCAGGTTTCCGCTATCAGGCCACCCACCGTTTATGTCCACGAACCAAGCCCAATAGCGCTGGTCGTGAGAGGGTGTGTTAAGAGTCTCACATCGGATAGAAGATGACCTGACAATGTGTTTATAAGTGGGGGCAATCCTCACCTCACAAGCCGGTTTTGTGGGGTTGTGTTAGGCCCAACCACGATTTCTAAGAAAAAATGTTAGACTTGAGTCTAACATATTAACTCACAAAAATATTAATTGTTCCATTTTCTCTCAATAATTCGTTTTCAATTCACTTGTATTTATCTTTTATTTTGTTATTTTCTGTTATTTCAGTTTTCTGGTAGTTGGCTGGTACGTTGTCATGTATAAGGACAAATTCCTTCTCTTCCATTGTAGTTTCATCAAGATTATCAATTCAATAAGATGAGTATTATTCAAATATATTGGGATATTTTCTTCTCTCATTCACCATTTTCCTCTTCTTGAATGCTTGCTCTTATAACAGCTCATCCAATTTACTTTTACCAAAATAAATTTAGAATTGTGCTTGAAATGTGTCTCATTTAATCTCCATCCAACCATTTCGATTCGATGACTACATCAACATATGATTTCGCATAAAATCTCGATCTTATAATATTAAAACTTATAAGATGCTTATTGATACAAAAAAGTTTGACAAAAATTACAAGAATCCTACTTCGTAGTTTGTAATACTTATAAATAATAGAGAAATTCTTGTTTACTCATTAATAAAAGGTGGGTAATACTACCCATGTTAAGTTGGCCCAATCAAAACAATGTATTTATATAACATTAAAAATAATAGAAAACAAACAAAGAACTTTGATTGGTGCCAACTCAACATGGGTTGTGTTACCACCTGGATACCCAAGTTGTCATCTAAATAATAACCTCTCACTCTTCCATGTATTTTTTTTTTTTTACAAGATCACTCTTTCATGTATGGTATGGTCAACCATAGTTTAATTGGTTTAAATATTTTACTATTATGAATTCTTCTTTCTTATATAAATGATTCTTATACTAGAATAAAATTTATCAAAATGCTATCCATTGCGATTCCTAGATGTCGGTATACTAGCATGTCACTCTATAAGGTTCTGCCATGATTGAAAAGTCAACAGAAACGAAATATCAACCATCCTACCCTCCATTGTGATTCTTACTTCTTAGGTGGGGTATATATAAGAGAGATTCGAAACGCAATGGGACATTACTTATTGTGACATGATTTAAATCCAAATTTAGAGACCATAGTCTAAACTCTAAACAAACTCTTTTTCAACCTAGCTTCATAATTACAAGTAGACTCCCACAATTCACATCCATGTAATAAGCCAAAGTTAAGTTAATACACTCCCTCCCAAGTCCTAAGTGGGAAACATTGCATTAAATTTACAAATTACTCATGGTCACACCTGTGTCTCTAGCATAGGGAGGGACTCCACCATTATTAGCTTTTGAAAAACTAACATAGTAAATCTCAGAGACTATTCCTGTAAGAACAATGAAGGCAGCTCCAGCTCCAAAAACTCCTTTCCTCAAGGTTTGACATGAAGGTGCTCTCTCTCCCAATAAATCTCTATACTTTGTGTGGTAAGCATTCCTCACTGAACCCGCTAGAAGACATGATGCAGCAATAAGAAATGTCAACCTGAATCATCAACATCACAAACATGACACATCAAGAATGACTAGAAAACAAAAGAAAACATCAAATTTGGACGTGTAACCTTTCTGCTTGTTTTGTTCCTGAAAATATTTTATTGTCACTATTAATTTAACTACTAATTTTGTCCATATATATACACACACACATGACCCACCTGATGACTAAATCTGATATTGTTTTACAAATTTATCCTCATGAGAGAATTGGCTTATGTTTCTTTCTATCATAGAATTGATCACATGTTACAAGAAAAGATATAACATAATTACGGGTAAATTGGTAAATAAATAATTAATGCAATTGAAAATTTGAAAGAAGTCATATAAAAAAAGGACAAGAAAAAATCTCAAAAGGATCCCATATCAAAGCACCTGATGACTTAATCCAATATTTGTCCTTAAACATGAATGTTTGGATTGTCGGTGAGACTGACAAAATCACGATGAGTAACCGTGATTTTGGAAAAGCTATAATTTAGAGCTTCATAGAAACACGGTGCCACTTTGATTTTGCCAAACTCATCGTCAACAAACATACATGTTTATGTAAAATCAACAAAATAACATTTTAAACCAAACTAATTATTGCTAAGAATTAACAAAGTTGTGCAAAACATACCAGGTAGTGATGAATAAACAAATTGCCCATGATCTGGATCCGCTAGGTCTCATGGCTCTCCCACAGCACAAGCATCTAGTTACAACCATAATGATCACTTGACTTGCAACAAGGATAAAGAGGGACCCAACACCTAGGCCGGTGGCAATGTCAGAATCATATTGACAATACTTTCTACCTTCAATGTTTTGGGCTAAATTGGCCTGTTATTAGAAAAACAAATAATTAGTACATTTGATTTGAGCAAACCAATTTTAACATTGGAAACATTTGTTTTGCTATTAATTGCAGCTTCGAGCCTACCATGCAGAAAAATGCTGTATTGTACTAGTAGCTAATAGTGTACTGTAAAATGAAGAGACTGAGTTATAGGGACCCATCCACCCAACTATAGGCAAAATGATAATTATTGTGGCTTGTGTACACAAGTCAATATTACGTTAACTTTGTTCACCTGAAATTACTGAATGCATTGCAACTTATCTATTCAAGGCAGAATCCAATTAGCTCTTACCTCATATGATGGTAATGTCATTGTCAGACAACAATCACAGACCTCTGCTTTCAATTTTTTAAATTTAAGCACAATTTAAGACTTAGGTTTGAATTGACTTATTTGAACTTATTTATTGGTATAACACTTGTGAGACTATTTGAAAGAGCTTATGACATGTCCATAAGCTATTTTCAACTTATTTCCATAAGCTCTCTGTACAATAACTTGAGGTTGATACCCGAAAAGCACAGGAATCAGGTCCTATAACAGCCAACCGGAGGAGCCCAAGTTCCCACCAAGCGATTCTATGGCGGCCGACCAGGATGTCAGCTCACCTGAGGGTACCCACACAACCGATCGGGAGAGACCTTATTCCTAATTACCTCATAGTACCTCACCGTACTTCATTTGAATTTGGGCCTGGCAAGTGGCAACGATTGGAGGGCCTAGACGCCACTAAAAACCCAAGTAGGCAGTACTATAAACGGAATACCAAGCCTCCAGGGAAAGGATCCAATTTAGACTCCACACACATATTCTCAGAAACCCTAACGCACCACTCCCTCATTTGGAGCTGCTCCCTAGGTTTGTGTTCTAGACCAGAACACTTTCCATAATAGCTTATGAAATCAATTTAATTTTATTTGAACTTTTGTTATAGAAATAACTTATGCATAAGCCCTTTTATGATAAGTGTGTATGTTATAAGCGGTTAATTAAGCTGCTTATCGAAATAGGGACTTAATCAGGAGGGACGTTGAAGATATAGACCAGTTCAACTGTCATTGATTAGGAAGGGAGTTTACGGTTATGTCATGCTGTAAACCATCCTCATGTTTCCTGAGTAGGTGACTGCTACAAACCTTGCAAATCAAAGTTGTTATAATTATCCACGAATATCAACCATCTTTCTGAGCTTTAACCATATTATGTCATTATTGTGTCCACCTATTTGCTTGTTAATTACAACAGCTGAAACAGAATCTATTCTCATATTGGCTTTAACTTTTATCAATATAATCAAATATCTCAATTCCCAGAGCGATGAACAGCTGAGATCTCCAATGTTAAAGCCAAAAGTTTCTCCTTCAACTGCCTATATCCAGCTTTTGATTATAACTCAGCCAGCCTACTCACTTCTACATTTCTAAACATTTGAAATTGCAATTTTTTAAACAAAATAAATGTCACTCTTCTACAACTACCCCACCTATTATGATGTCTGAGTAAACTTAAAAAACAGGTTGTTTCAGACATTAAACCAGAATTCAGTTTACAGCATTAATGATTAATCACACACCAAGCAAGTAGGAGTATTTATCACTGTAATTCCAATCAATCCAAAGTATAAAAGGCGCATCCCTGTCTATAAGTTTTGGTGATAGCCAGAAAGAGGATTCGTTAATGGGAGAAAAGTAAACAACTCTTTTCTATTAGGTGGATTCATTTTTGGAAGAGTCAAAAGTGATTCTGGAGAACTTAAATTGATTTTGGCATGTTTGGAGTTTGGCATTAGAATTCACTTTGCCTCTATAATTAGTTCTAACTTGAAGCTATGATTTGTACCTTTTGCCGTAAAACGTGATTTTTACACCCAAATTTATGTTCAAGTCACTTTCACGTGAACATATCCAAATATAAATCACCACTTTTAATTACTACCAGTTTAACAAATTCAATTCAATCAAAATCAATTTTCACCACCTTAGAACCAAACACACACTTGCAAAATTTTCGATTGAGGTAAGAAAATGATTCATAACTTAAAGTGGAGAAGTTTAAAAGAACTATCAAAACAGTTGAGGACTTGAGGCGACAATAAGGTCTTATTCAGAAGACTAATAGTCGTTGAAAGATGAATTCAACTTCTCTTTTCTTGCAAGTATCCGTTGAAAATTTGATCTAAACAATCCAAACCTCTCCTAATTTCAGAAACACCACAAGCCCTTCATCAACTTTCTTTACCAAGTAAAGGCAAACTGAGAAAGCATACTCAACAAAGGGCGAATAATTGATCCTTTTATAATACTAAACAAAAAATTAAATCAATATCATAATTATCAACTTTCAATAGATTTTTAACAATAACTAATTTGAACTTTTTTAACTGAATAATAATTAAAAATTATTATTTGTTTTTCCTATTCATATGGTACTTGACCAAAAGAGAATGCATTAGCTACGGCAAGTAAGTCCAGATATTACAAAAATTAAGAAAACAAAAAAAAAATGATAGCAAATTCAAAGGAAAAGTTAAGGAAATATGTGAAAGTGAGAGAGAGAGACTCACAGTACTCCTTCTCTGCTCAGCAGCAACAGCAAGAGCAAAAGCAATAAGATCAAACACAAACACCACAACAAGTAACAGAGAGGAAGCCATAGCTATCAGCTCAAGATCTATCCACAAAATTAAATCAAATCAAAATAAATAAATAAATAAATATTCAGAATAGATATAAACACTAGTACTATTTATTAGAACAACCTGGTCCAAACAAATTCAAGCAAGTACAACCAAAACAAAACAATGAAACGTACGGGGAACAAATAGTGCAAAACAACTAAAGTGACTGCTGCTGACTACGTTTCCAAGTTTTAGTGTTTTAATTCAAAGAATCATTTTATTTTAATTAATATAGTTTGAATATTAATTCACGTTTTATCTTATCTTATTTATAAAGTAATATAGTAAGATACACTCCATTTCTAAAAGTACGTGATTCAATCCAATAATAAAATAAAGTATTGAAGTGGAGTTGACGCTTTATTTATTACACAAACAAATAAAAGTGGAGTTTGGGTTGTGTGCACTGTGCACAGCGTTTGAAGCTGCGCGGGTGCGGGGTGACTGGCTTAGACACGCCACACACGTGAATAATCGTCATCCATACATGGTGCTTTTGTGTTAATCAATAATAGTTGCATGTGGAGGAAACTAATTAAAAATATACACCTCATTATATACACTAGTATTATTTTTGTTTCCATAGACATAGCATAAACACCATCTAAAATTAGGTTGATCCAACACAAAGTGAGATTTGAGGCGATTTTTAAAATAAGGTCTTTGAAAATTATTATTAATATTTATGGGAAAAAGATTCTAATAATCTTAAGTTTAGTCAAGATGTAAGTAAAGTAAAATATATTATTGTTCTAATCAGAATTTAAACTCGATTTTTTTAGAACCGAAGCTCATTAACTATTTGATTTTAATAACTTACTATAAATTACAGTTTTAGTCAAATGAAATTGTTGATTGAGCTAAAATTTATAATTTAGCTACTTACAACAAACAAAATCATCCCTTAGAAAAACAAACAAAATAAAATTCATAATATATAAAAATTAAAATTGACATGATCACTAATAATATGAGATCATTGGTAAAATAAAACAAATTCAAATTACTTAATAAACATAATACCCTACCTTACTAATAATACATTGCTATCATCCTTCAAATTGTCAAATGCTTTAGTATACGACATTATTTATTGAACTGCATGAATTTCCATTTTCAATCATAAACAATACTTTCAATCTTTCTTTTGTTTTCACTCTTATATGTCAACGTAGAATTAACCATGTGTAAATATTTAACGAGATAGGTACAATCCTACTTTCGAAAGTTATTGACTTTATCTTTTGTTTATTGTTATTGTAAAACATAAACATATATGAAACTGTCTTTGTTGAAACTCGAATGGAAGTCCAACAACTGTATGGACAAAATCCATCCATGGAATGAAAATGATTTCCCCAATATTGTTACAAGTAATAACAATAGTTGTTCTTATATTTTTCCCTAACTATCTGGCTTGTAGCTTAGTACCATTACATAAACTATCTGTCTAACCAATGCTCCTTAAATGCATGATAGAAACTCCCACCTTTACCGTTAATATGTGATTTGGTATCCCTAAACATTTTATACCATTTAAGAACTCAGAGGTAAACCAATATCCTTGCACTTGACAATCTTCACTAGACTTAAACGGAGTATCAAAACTTAAAAATTCTTTTAACTCTATGGAAATGAATGATAAAACAAAATCATTGACTTGATCAACACTTTCTAAAGTTGGGGCAAGAATTGCTTGTTCTTCAAAGAGTTTTGTCACTTTGTGTCATCTTGAAAACTTTGCAACTCTTCCAAATTTTATATGAGCTAACTTTCTCCTTAACGACATCAATTCTTGATTCCTTTCTAACCACCGACAAAATCTATCTAAAGTCTTCTCCCAAAATGACAATTTTTCCGGTTTCTCCAACTTCTCTTTATCCATTTTTTTCATTAAATCCATCATAGTTCAACCAAAATTTTGAAAGCAAAATCTATTCATAATTGGAGCTTCATTCCATATGAATAAACTTATTACTCTTATGAGTTTTTCTCTGAGGTCACACTATGTAATGTAGCAAGTAGAATATTTGTTGATAACTAACGGAATACAAAAACTTGAACGGGAAATTTTGCCACCAGACAACAACAAAGAATCAATTCCACTTGAAGCAAAATTAAAGACAACTTTACCTTGTGACATGATAATAGTAGATGATGTATTTTATAAGATTGTATCGCAGAATTAAGGACAATTAACATTTTGATTTAAATTTATGTAAAATTTATATAGATGAATATGACATTGAATAATATAACTTAGAAGCGTCGATGATTGTGCTTAATCACCTTTCTCCTAAGCCCATTTGCTAGCGTTTAACATTAGAGCCATCATGTAGTGCCTGTGCAATCCGTTCTTGCCTCGTATCCTTTCAGTATCATCCTACAACCCTCATCGTTTGATTTCCTGCGTTTTAAGTGTTGCATTTTCAATTGACTCCCATCATTTCTCGGTTTCCAACAACCCTCACATGATTCATCAGTTTTGCATCTTTTTCCAACTCGTCTGTTGCAAACCAGACTCACTGAATTCATGAGATTTGTATTATGTTTCTTAATGTCTCCCACTTATGATGTAGGTATTTCCATGATTTAACTATCGATCGCTTAAGTTAATGACAACAATGACAAAATAACAATACCCTTCTGGTTATAATTTCTTCCCCACAGTGTCATACCGTTACAAGACCCTCTTCGGTAGCCTGTCTCCCACCTCACCCAGTGCCTCTAAATTTGACCCCTATGGTGGTCACCTCAATTGCAAAGAGGAACTCCAAGCACCAGCACCACATATGAAACAACTATGGAAACTATGTGTCTTGGACACCCCATCACTTTCCAATTTGAGATCTTATGTTTGTGCTGATGCTTTTTTGTTTTTCTTGTTTTGTTGTTGTTTTGGGCTGACCAAAAGTCCAGCCCATCACAAATTAGGGCCTAGTTATGCAAGAACGAAATGAGTAAAATCTTCTCATTCTCACCTCGGATCCTCACCGACTCATAACTCTACATAATTGCCTGATGGCTTGTAATTACTAAGCATTGATTGATGAACGGTGTTTGTAATGGCTCTCCATTACCATACAACGTCTCTCCTCGACGCCTATATAAACAAGCCTCCAACATCTCTCAGATATGAATTATTCCATCTTTAACCCCTCTTCGTGCCCATATGTTGACTTGAGCGTTGGAATGGCTGCATGTACACCCATTTCTTCGCTGTCGTCTCCTCCTCAAATTTCTTCCACCATCTCCATCCACGGAGCACCTCCTTCCACGATTACTACCTTTGTGAGTATCTCTATCCTCTTCGGGTAAATTCTCCGTTTGTTATGAACAATTGTTTTTTATTTTGTTTGAAGTTTGTACTCCACATGTGTTGCTGAAATGCATGAGAAAGACTTTCTTTTTGAGTAAGGGACTCACGGAGGCTATCACCAAATTCAACACCCTATTAACCTTACAACTTACTTATCATTATGTTGTTGGACTTGTCATATCAAAGACAACATTTAATCGTTATGAACGAACACAAACAAATATTTTTTCCTTGGTATATAGATAAGATCAAAGACCATGAATTCTGCAGTTAGCTTGACCATTAGCTTTACGAGGCAGAAGTTAGTTTGATTGTTAGGGTTAAATTTTTTGTTTATCAATTTTCCGATGGAAAATGTTTATATGTTTCGTTTGCGTAGTATTTGTTTTTCCAATCACCAGTTCTGTTCTTAAAATGGGGAAGAAGTATGTCTAAGCCCAACTCATGATCAAATTGATTATACTATGTTTATTTTTGAAGTTGAATGAAACTTATTTTTGTAAAAAAATAAATAATAATGTAACGTGTAAAAGCGATAAACAATAATGTCAAATAAACATTTCAAAATAAAATAAAATAATGTCGAATAGAAGAAAGGAAGAAAAAAAAAATTAATTTCTATGTTTTGACAATGTAAACTTTTTTTTTTGAAGAAATGTAAAACTTTTTTATATATGCATCCAATAGAATCACATCATAGTGCCCATTTTATATTTTAGTTTCTAAAATATATTCATAAACATCTACATAGCATGATCTCATTGGATACATGTGTAAAAAAGTTTTACATCATCAATGCATACAAATTTAATAAAAAAACGCAAAGACATACAAAAATTCTCAAAATACACAATTTTGATTTAAAGAAAATAGATTAATTTTTATGCATTGACAATTATAACTTTTTTTACATGTGCATCCAATCAAATAATGTAAAATAGATATTATTGAGATATTTTAGAAACTAATTTTTTTTTTGACAGAAAACCTCTTCTAGAAACTAACCTTAAAAAGTGATTGAATACATGTGTAAAAAAGTTTTACTATATACACTAATTAATTCTCACTTTGTTTTTGGCGGAAAAAAGTTTAGGTGAATTGATTCGGAGACTCACCAAGATCAGACAAATCTCAAAGCTTAAAAAACGTTTACAAATGCAATTACTAATCATCCATAAAAAAAATTCTTACATTGACAACGAGAGTTAACTCACAACTTTATAAGTGAATCAACACCTTAATATCTGAGTTTGAGTTGCCAAGCGTGACCAAATATTTTTTTGTTGGGTAGATAGAGGAAATAAATTTTCACATTTTTATTAAATAGTCAATCTTAGTGTAGCAAAAATAAATTATCAATATTATCATTGGTGTAAAAAAAAAGTAAAAAAAAAAAAAGCTGAAAAAAAAAGTAAAATTATTCTGCGCAACAAAATCGCAGTATCTTTCCCTGTTTTTGTTTTCCACTGAAGGAGGGAGAGACAGCCGCCGCAACCACCACCACCATCATCAATGGCTTATAGACGCTGCCTCTTACAAAGAGGCAAACTCATAGATCGAAGGTCCCATCCTTCTCTCACCTATCTTCTCCACACCGATGATGAAACCAAACGTAACCAACCAGATGATAAACCATCTTCAACACGAATCAGTAACAATTTCATCCAATCAAGATCCTTTCGAACCTCTCTTAACGGAGGATCAATCGGTTTTTTCTCATCTTCTCAACATAAACACCTTTCACCGTTCGCTGGATATAATTACTGCCGAAATATGTCCACTATTGATCACAGTTCTGATAAGATTACCGTAATGACTGATGTAGCTGGTGTTTTAACTGATACCACCGTGGAGCCTGTGACTTCTCAGGCCGCTTCCGGTGTTAGCGAAGTTGCCATTGCTGCTGCTGATTCTTATTTGCCTGTTCAAGCCTTGCAGTATGCCATAGATGCTGTTCATTTATACACTGGCCTTGACTGGTTAGTTAGTTCACTGTTATAATTTCATAGTAGCTACTTAATGCATAAGTGCTTATCGTATTAGTGTTTATGTATTAGTTATTGCTATTAGTACTAAAGATAAAATAAAGTCGAACTGATTTCGTTATAGGATGTTTTCGTAAGGTTTATGGAAATAAGCTGAAAACAATTTATGGACATGTAATAAGTTGTTTCCCTAAGCTCTTCGAAACAGTCTCACAAGTGTTTATTATGTTAGTAGATAAGTTCAAATAAGCCAAGGTCCTGTTTGGATAAACAACTTAATTAAGCGCTTACGTATAAGCTATTTCTATAACAAAAGATCAAATAATGTTGAATTGTTTTTATGCTATAAGCTATTGTCATAAGTTAACCGGGAGAGCTAAACTGAACAGAGTTTATGAACATGTCATAAGTTGTTTTCGTAAGTTCTCCTGAATGAACAGTCTTACAAGTGTCTATTGTAGTAGGTAAGCTCAAATAAGCCAATTCAAATAGGTCCCGTTCAAACAGATCTTATCATATTTTCATAAGCTATCTTGGTTAAAGAGTTTATGAAAATAAATCACAAGTACTTATGTCAATAGATAAGCTCAAATAAGTCAATCTCAACATACCCTAAATCTAAAACAGTTTATCCAAATTTTGAGGGAATGCCAAAGCAATTCAGAATTGATATTCATGCATGTCAAATTTCCCTTGTGTGATATTTGGCTTTTACCAGGGGTATGGATTTCTACAGTCAGTTCCTTTAGTCACTTTATCACTTAAGTTTGACTTGCTATTCGTAAGTAATAAGTAATGAAGTTAATGATTTTCCCTTAAGAATATCCAAATTGGAATCTTGGCTTATTTTATGACTTTTTTAAGTTGAACGGGAATTTAGGGTTTTGAGTCTATGCTAGCTACATTGCTCTTTAATGAATTGTTACATCATAACTTCACAATAAATAGGTTAAATATGTTTTTTAGCCATATAATTTTTTTGACAATTTTAGACCCTGCCTTTTACAATAATGTGTCGTTTTAGTTCATACCTTTTATAAAACGAGTGCTTGTTGGGAATAAAACCACCTGATTTTATAAAATATAGCTGCTAAACTTGAAAGATATGTAATTTTGTAATTTTACATGGACTAAATATCTTATAATGACTGAACTTGAATGATCTAGAATTTATAGGGACTAAAACATATTTAACCCTAAATAATTTAATGCCACATGACTTTTGAAAGGAAACTTTTCACCGCATTGCTCCTTTGTATCAGGTGGGCGGCCATAGTTCTAACAACTCTCGTGATTCGAACTGCAACTGTTCCACTCTTAGTAAATCAACTCAAGGCCACTTCTAAGCTTACGGTATGTTGTGCTGCTATGCTTTCATAGCCGTTTCTTGCGAAAAATGTAGTAGTGGCTATGAGTATTGTTTGCTCCTGCCTCTGTCGTTGTTCTGTTTTGAGTGGATACAAATTAGATGTTTGGAGTGAAATTTCCCCCTGGTTTCCCTTTTCCACTTTGAAATAACGTATCCTTAACATGGGTTGAAGGGTTTATTCCCTCACGTCACTATTTTGTTCCTTCATTTTATCCATTTTGAATAAAGGCCCGGTGCTTGCTGTATATATGCATTTTTTTTTATATCCCTTTCTATCTTATTATTACCTAAGCTTACTGTTTCGTGCATGCTGCAGCTTATGAGGCCGCGCTTGGAACAGATAAAGGAAGAGATGGACGGGAAGGTAATGGTGCTCTAGTTCATCAAGTCATTTCTTAAAACCATTAATAGCAGATATATTGCTTTGGTATTATATTGTTATGCATGTAAGTTAAGAAGCAGGAGCCACACAAGTTATATTGTTTTATATCTTGAAATTTTAGCATAGATTTTTTTCTTTTGAAATTTATTTGATAGTTTTCCAGTTAAGTGTTTAACATGATGATCTATGTCATTTGTAAAACTATAGGGATCGAAATAAATAAAATATGATAGAAACCTGATCCCAGTGATACTTGTTCTGTTACGACCCAATTTTAGGCCATCACTGGCGCATAGGCTAACACCGACTCATCATATTTTTAGCCTAGTAAGCCTAATACATTGTAACCCATATACTTTTCTAAAAATACAGAGTTACTGAAACTTGATGATGTCTTATCTATTTTCGTGACATCCCAAAATGTTAATTAAATTATCATCTAAGTATATAATATTATCTCATCATTTGTACAGCTCAAAAGAGAAGAATAACTCCAATTCCTGTAGTTGCATGCCACAAAGAATAACTCTTAGGTAGATATGCAAACCCCGAGAGATTTCTACTCTGCAACCTGTGAATCTAAAGAAAATAAAAGAAAGGGGTGAGTCACAGACTTGGTGAGAGAGCATAATAAAATAAAGTGGACACGGAGGAGAAGTAAGAATTGCAACACTTTTTTAATCCAAAACGACTTCTAAACTAAGAATCTAATCATTTGAAAACTCATTAATACTTATAAAAATATTTACAACATCAAGGATAACACTTTCCTATAAAGTTCTTAGCATGAACCAATTGTTAGTCATACACGAAGTTCCACATGTGCACATATGCCATATTATTTCTCCCTTACGACGAACGGATTCCACATAGGCCACAAGTACATAGCACGCAAGATGCATTATCTCTTTGTTGTAGCAAACAATATCCATTTCAAAATACTAGGATCACTTAACTCATAGACTGCTTTATATCTTCGTTGCAGTGAACAATATCCATTTTAAAAATACTATGAACAATTAGTCCATAGGTTGCATTCTCTCATCGGTGCAGCAAATGGAAATCATCTTATATTACTATGAGCACTTACCCATAGGCTGCATTATCTCTTTGTTGCAGCCAACAATTTTCCACCATAACACTCACAATATCAATTCAAACATTCACAATCAAGAATATCACAATCAATAAAAGGGAAGGAGAAATAATATTGGGAAGGAGGTGAGAGTGTTGTGAACTGAGAGACGAGGATAAATGGCTTGTGAAGAAATGTGGTAGGGGGTTTACGTGAGAAAGAGAGGGAGAAATTGTATTAGGTTGTGGTGGGGGTTGTGTTGGCAGATATAAAAACCATCCCTTCATTTCTTTCTTTCTTTTTCTTTATTATTATTTTTAAAATGTTGCGTTTCAGGTCCTAGACAGCCCATAATCGAGTAGCCCTCCTATGAGTTTTGTCACTATTCCACTAAAGTGTTCCCTAAAGTCTGAGAATGGAAGGACAGTTGTATGCAAAAAAAACTTATTTTACTGAACTCTCCTTTTTCTTCTTTGTTTAAATCGGTTTCGGCCTCCTTCGCTGCCACTCTCAGCCGTCTGCCGTGCCGAATCACTTACTAGTTATGTTTGACTTCTATTCATTCTGACAATCGTTCTGGTGACGATTTTGCTCCCACAAATGAATTGTATTAGTGGTTGCTTCTTTTCTCATTGATGGCCTCGACCTCTTTCCCAGGTGCACTAGCCCGTCATCTTCCCTAATGCAACGACCTAACTCATCCTTAGAAACCCGGCTTGTAATTTGAGGCTTCCAAATGCGATTTGAGAAGGATGGACCTTGCTTTGTTTGATTGCTCGCTGTCAAATTTGCTTTGTTTGATTGCTCACTGTCAAATTTTATATCGGGCCTAACTCATCCTTACCAACACGGATTGAAAGGTGAGGTCTGCTCAAGCTTTATAAACACTACACATGTCATGTCTCTAAGCAATGTGGGACTAATTCCACCCTTTCAAATGGTGCAATTATGTGTGTGTGTGTGTGTGTGGTGGGGGGGGGGGGGGATGAAGGCGGAATTTCCAACACTCGCCATAAAATTTCTCTCAAGTTGATGATCATGTCATTCTAGCTAGGCTATTCTATAGTAACTCAAGCATCTTGAGTTGTCTTTCCAACTATTGTTTTTGGCGGCCCTCAATTTTTTTTTTTTTTTGGTTTTCTATTTATTTTTAATTTGCGGGGTAATACATTATTTTCTTTTTAAATATTCGTAAGCTTTAGCTTGAGGGAGTTTTAGAATATATAAAATATCTCAATAGTTCATTGGTAATTTGGTATTATGTTAGAGTATCCTAGTTTATCTTCTATGATAATTTGCTAATATTAAGAGTACTTTTATCTCCTAGGATTAGTTTTATACTACTTATTACAATGATTTGTTTTATGATTTTCATATTTATTTAGTATTAGGAGTCGTGTATCCCTATAATTAGGAATTTGTGTTTAGTCTGTATTCCAGTTATTATCCATAATTTGAAACTCTTAATATTTATCTCCTCCTTTTTATCTAAAGCTAACAACTTCGACACAAACCATCAAAAATTATTTTCTATGAAATAATAATCTATAACAAATTGATTCTTTGACTTATTGGGGAAACGTATTAAGTTTTCGATTTTCTTACATGCATGTTTTATGTTATATGTTATTATATCATAGACAATTGCTCTCTAATCACAATAGGATCCATTTTTCAGACATCTGATCCCGTGGCTGTTGCTCAAGGTCAGGAGAGGATGAATAAGCTATTCAAAGAGTAAGCCATTTCATGGTTTCTTTAATGCATAACGGCTAATAGTCATGTTTGATCTCCAAGTTTAGTGTAATTACTGCATTTGGTGATACAATGCATCAGCGAAATAATCTTTGTGGTGACTTGTGATGGACATAACTTAAATCATAACATTCAATTTTCAGTGTCACTATTTTTGTTTTGAAACACCAATTAATGTTAGTAATTAGTTGTTACACTAGTATTTTATCCTTCGCCAGATTTGAACCCGGGTCCTCCAACTCCTTTAACCAGCTCAAACTAGTTGCCCTACCCAATACCCCCGTTCTGTGTCACTACTATTTTTGCCTCATTTTGATTCTATTGTTTTCATTAAATTGAAAATGGTGCTTCTGTAAACACTAAAATGAATTAGATGTTTTGGTATTTCTTTTGGCTAGATGTATAATCACTATAGTCGATTGAAGATTTGTTATGATTAATATATAAGATATATGATGTATTGGTCTGTGGCTCTAAGGAACCTTTATTTTAAGTATTAAATCAAACTTCATGGATCTTTTGTTTCACTAGATGTCATTATCTCTTGTTGGTTTGATTAATGCAGATATGGTGTGACTCCTTTTA
Organism: Medicago ruthenica; assembly: GCA_018208015.1. Taxonomy (NCBI): domain Eukaryota; kingdom Viridiplantae; phylum Streptophyta; class Magnoliopsida; order Fabales; family Fabaceae; genus Medicago; species Medicago ruthenica. The sequence continues at coordinate 73,046,565 of CM031374.1, forward strand.
CGCCATTGAAGGGACTCTTTATTCAAGGTCCTGTCTTCATTAGTTTTTTTCTTGCGGTAAGCTGACTTTTGCCCCAATATTCCCCCTACTTGTAGGAGTCTGAGGAGCCTTTATATTGTTTCTACCCACTCACAATTTTATTTTCTTTTCTTTGATGGCAGATAACAAATATGGCTGAAAAAATGCCATCATTCAAGCATGGTGGAGCTTTCTGGTTTACTGATCTCACAACTCCAGATGCCTTGTACATTTTTCCAGTTTTGACTGCTTTGTCATTCTTAATAGTAGTAGAGGTAAGGACCTCGTTTTCAGAAAACGTGTTTTTCCAACTGTCTTTCTAGTTTGTCCTTCAGAGTTCTTGTCTGAAAGTTTATTTGGTCTTACATTTCGTTTTTGAATTACCTTTTATTTATTGTTCACTAAAACCAGCCACTTCATTTGACAAGAAAACAGTTTAAAATTGAGATGACAAGAGTGGTCTTATAAATATCTGTTATATTTGATTTCCAATTAAGATCAATTTGATTTTATATTGTTCTTCAGACTAATATGCAAGAAGGAATGGAAGGAAATCCTATGGGTAACACCATGAAAAAATTCTCGAGGGTTCTTGCTCTTCTTTCAGTTCCTTTCACTCTGAGTTTTCCAAAGGTAAACTTTCCTAGCTGGGCCTTCTGTTTGGAAGGAACAACTTCCCGTTGCTACCATCTGTGTATGCATTTGAATTTTTTTTGTACAAATTTAGGTAGAAACAGTAGTTTTGTCTTTGATAGTTTCAGTAAAGGTAGGCATATGCTCTATAGTTAGCTTATCTCCGAATAATAATTTTTTGTCTTGAAATGACTTGTAAGATGGTAAGCTTTTTGAGGCTACATGATTTGACTAGCAACTTTGTAAGTATTAACGGCATCAATAAATAAAAAATCAGCTCTGGCATTAGATAGCATGCATCCTAAGCACGGTGTAGCATATATTTTACGCATGTAAGCTAGATTAGGTATGTAAAGCTGAAAATATTGTATGTATTTACCTCTACTGACCTAGTATCAAGGTGATATCATAATTAAGCTGGGTCTGTGTATGAAACTGGAGAAAATGAGCATAACATCAATTCCCTTTACATAAGTTTACACTTTCCCCATTGCCTCCACTTAACTCAAATCCCCCCTACTACACCCCTTCCTTACCTAAAATAACCTTAGGTCTTAGATCATCTGCGTGTATATTATTATTATTATTATTAAGAGATATTAGGAGAAAGCTAATAAGTGCCCTTAAGGCATTAATTAAAGAATCAAAAGAGGTAAATTTATCTCTTCTCATCGGACGTAGGATTAAGTCGAGACAGAATAATTTTCTTGGTTTATATAAGGGGTCAACCCTTTTTTTTTGTGGCGGTGGGGTTCAATCTTGGATCCCCAAAGAGATCAGAAAGTCTCATTGAGCTACTGGCTTTGCTGCTTCATCTCAAACACATTTTTTCAATATCTACGAGGATTTCTTTTCCTCCTCTGCACTTCTGATCATAATAATCAGAAATGAAGTTATTCGGTATTTATTTTTGAATGACATAAGTTAGTGCTATGTTGTGGGTGGGGATAGAACCCTCAACCTCCTTATCACTACACTCCTTAACTCCTCCACACCAACCAGCAAGTAAACTTTTATTTCCCCTTCAATTTTATAAACGAGTTGGGAAACCTGGAGAATAGTATCTATAGTAACACGGTGACATTCTACTCCACTCATGAAACTTATGGAATTTCTGTAGATATAGATTATTGATTTTCCATTTTCATTACAGATGTCATTACACATTATAAATTAAATTGTACTGTAAAGAATTTAACGGTGTTTCGTTAATTTGAGAGAGAAAAGAATGCTGGGCTATTTTATATTAACCACTGCTGCTTTTATTTGTCAGTCCATGTAGTTTGAACTTGTGTTTATGTGTAATTTTGCAGGCAATTTTTTGTTACTGGATTACATCGAATTTGTTTTCATTGACGTATGGAATGGGTAAGGAAACAAATGAATTTGTTTTTATCTGCACTATCCCAATGTCTTTATTCTTCATTTCAGTAGACATAAATTTTGATTTGTTTTCTTCACACACATATTGCGTAGGGCCTTGATTCTGCCATTCGTGATGGCTTCGAGTATTATAGATTGTAGTCCCTCCGTTCCTAAATACTTGTCACAGTTTGACCATCTGCACTATTAACATAACCTACTTTGACCACATTTTTTTTTACTTATAAATAAAATTAATAGTATATAAGATGCTGTTCAATTTAGCTCAATGAATATTTTCAAAATATCAACTTTTAATAATTTTTTATTATAGATTATTAAAGATTTTAAAGACCAAAGGTGTGCATTGGCATGTGTGAAGTGATCAACTGCGACATGTATTTAGGAACGGAGGTAGTATCGTGCAAGTAATTGGAGAATCCATTGTTCCTGCATCTTGCTATTCTTGTTAAGTGTTCACTTGTATATGCATGCTGATCCAGATCTGTCTAAGACAAACTTGCATACAAACTAACTGTTTTGCACTCCTAGTTTTAAACATATAAATGAAATATAGTGCACCTCACAATTATTAACGGGCTGTCTGACTACTGTTACTAAGTAATCACAACCTATATTGGAAATGCAATTGTTTTATAAACTTTGCCAAGATTTCATTGTTCCAATAGTATTTTAACACAATATCTAATTCAAGTTTTTTGTTCTCTCAACCTTGAGTCATTACTTATTTTATCTCTTTAGTATAATATTCTGTTTGGACGATATTCTCATGGTCATGTAGTAATGTGGCCTAAATATTGTTGATGCCATTGTCATTGGTGGGATAAAGTTGTGTATAAAAAGGACTGAAGTTCCATTACACTTTTGAAAAGATAAGCGTTGTCATTTGTTGCGCCACAGAATTTCAACCTAAATTTAGTCCTGCAATCATAGATAATGACATCAAAACTGTCCATATGTTTATCCTTTGAGGTCGAGGAATTCAATTTGTCTTTTTTTTTATTGAGAAACTTTATGGATGTCAATTTTTTTGGAGGACCGAATTGACGTCACGTTCTATGATTGGGAAGACTAGATTGACAATCGTTTTAGGTGGACAAATATCCCTTGTACTGCGCCCTCTCAGGGTGCTTGTTCCCTCTCGTTCCTTTGTATTGCAAGTCTTTATGAAATCTTCTGGGGATTGAACCGGGTCAATCTGAAAAAAATGATAGGAAATACTTTAATGAAAGGAAATCATTGGTTTAGTGAGACCTAAACTGAAGACGTGTTTCATGTATGACTAAGTTTCTTATAATTTATGCACTAAATGGATGTGGGTTTCTATTTTAAACTGACATCAGCAAACTCTTGTATTTTGATTTTCTTGATTTTTTTTTCTTTCTGATGTAAATTCTTTTATTTCCAATTTTGCAGTGCTTAGAGCTCCTGGTGTAAAGAAAACTTTGGGTATTCCTGTTTTACCTCCTTCAGAACCCATCAGTTCTCCGCAATCTCCCTTCTCTATATTTCCAGCACTAAAACAACGAAAAGATCAAAACTCATTGCCAATTGTATCACCAAAACAAAGAAAAGATCAAAGCTCATTGCCAGTTGAAACACCAAAACAACCAAACAAAAAGATATCTTCTATTAGTCAAAGGATTAGAAGCTTAGAAAAACATGTTAAAGGAAGAAAGACAAGCAAGAAATGATTACAAATTAATAGTTCCTTAATTACACCATTAAACATATGGTGCAACTATGCTTAGATTTTTTCTCATGTTGTATTATTATCCTCGGATGGAGGGGAAATTAGGAATCTATTAAGATAGGGAGTAGAGGGAATAATTTTTTTTTCCAAAGCCTGTGATCGATTTTGCCGAGGAAGCTAAAGCTTTTTGTTAACATGTGTTTTATACTTATTTATTCATGGTATATACGATCAAAATACATGGATGATTTAAACCCTGGGATACAGGAATAATTATTTTTGTATACTCAACATTTTAATGATATACTCAACATTTAAACCCTGGGATACAGGCATAATTATTTTTGTATACTCGTATTTATTCCTGTAGCATTATTCTCGTATTATTATCGAATTACTTATTTTGGTATTATATGTTTTTACGGTCATGCAATTTGGTACCCAATAATTTTATCATGTTACGGTTTTTTATAGAGAACTGATGTTGAATAGAGTTTTTGGCAGGATTAACGGAAGGTACATATGAGTTAAAAGAGACTAGTTCATTTTTGGCGATTATAAAGTCTCGTGATAGACAACAAAATAAGAGAAGAACATGAAAAATGTATAAAACAGAAAACAAAGGGATTAAAGAATCCTTGCTTTTATTTGAAGGGAGAAAAGTAGGGCCAAAAATGAGTCCGATACGAACCTTTTTTAAAGTTTGATTTCGAGTCGTTTAAAGTTCACGAATAATTCGATTTGTCTGGTTAGGTTCAATTCAACTTTCAATAATTGCTTATACTTCTAGTTTCATTAGTGGCCCATCAAAATAAAAAAAGATTTAGACATTGAATAATGCAAAGATTTTATAAAAAGTTAGAATTTAATTTGAGTTTGTTTATCTATACTATTCTATACTACTCTGTCCCAAAATATAAGCAAAAATGAGTCAACATAAGTTGATGTATTTGGTACAAATTTTGAACCAAATACATTAACTTTTGTTGACAAATTTTTGCTTATATTTTGGAACGGAGGGAGTATTTATTTTATACCATATATAAAGAAAATAAAATGTTTTGGCTTTTTTGGGCTGACTTTTTCTTTCTAAAATTACCCTCAACTTTCAATACAAATAACACATATAACAAATAGATAAGAGTAAATTTAAATATTAAAATAAAAGTGTAACAAACATGATATGAGTATATATATGTCCAATTTTTTTCTTTATATGTAACAAACTAGATGAATATATCTATACTTGCTTTTTCATTATCCCAATTATACAATTAAACAACTTTTTCTATGGTAAAAATTGTTGTTGGTGTCATTAAAAAAATAAGAATTTAGATTATATATATATATATATATATATATATATATTTTATATTGTTGATGTCAATGAAATATATAATCATTGTTAGCTTGGTTTGTTATAATTTGAAAACAACAAACATTTATATTTTTAATTTTAATCAAAATCAAAATTTCATAAAAAACACTGTTTATAATTTTCAAACGTTACCACAATAAAAAGAGCGGAAAGACGGACACTTCTTTTCGCTAGTACTATATAAAAAAATAGACCGTTTTGAGTTAAGCAAATTTAAACTATTTTATTGATGTCATTAAAAAAGATAAAAATTTTATTATTTTTTTATATTTTTTAAAAGATATTGTATTTGTTATATACTTTCATGTATTTTAAACTCCCTCGTCTTTTTCTTTTGCACCTTAAGCACAAAATAAACTAGAAGGAAAAACAAATGTTCAACTTTCTGAACTTTGTTGGAAATGGTATTCACTTTAAAAATAAAAAAAGTGAAACTGACATACCGTGACATACAACGTATAGCATTTACTTAAATTAATGTGTGCTTAATTTGTACAATTTAACTAAGTAGTGCGCTGCTTTATTATAGTGTATTTTAACTCTCAATGTTAATTAAATTTCCGACGTGGGACTACTATGTTTGAAACAGCTAGTATTGGTTTACAATCGTGAATTCACACGCCATCTCTTTTCTTCTTCTTTCAATTTGGTAGTAGCCATCTTCCAACAAATAAAGTAGATGTAATTCTATTGGTTTATTTTCTAGACAAAATGAAAAAAGCATCGTAAAAAAGGGAGAGAAAAGAGAAGTCAAGAGCATAGAAACTAAGTTTTAAAAAACAAACAATGGGACAAATATGAGTCATGAGCTATTTTCATTAGTTCCTATACACAGAAAAAACTAGAGAAAAGAATTAATATATATTATTGAGTTCACTTATGACCCAAACGAACCAAATGGCTCAAACTAAAATAAAATAAACGGGAAGTAGTTCCTTCAATAAATACAAAATATATATTGTGTAAATATATATATATATATATAGAACAAATTGACTAAAGGAGTGAAGCTTCCAGTTAAGCTATATACATTCTTCCGGTTGAGTTTTTCGAAACGAGTTTTAAAAACTCTTCAACCATGACTAGCTCCTATCAAAATTAAAAAAAAAAAAAAACTCCAAGTCGCCAATGATTCATTTCAATATACAAATGGCTTTGCAACTACAAAAGGGGGTTCATGATCCATAATGAACCTCACCATATCAAATTTCACTCCATAAAATCAAATGCATCATGGATGGTTTGGGTCATTTTGTATTTCTGTAGCCAATTCTCTTGTTAACGTGTCGGCACGATCATCAAGTCCACCAGCAAATGTGTATACACGAAATGTAAATTGGAATGCCCTCCATAGCATTTTTGCACATTCCTTTTTTGGTCCATCAATCTTGCTATCTTCGCGCTTCTCCTACATCAAGATTAAGGTTAATAATGCTAATCAAGTTACTAGCTTCTGAGATTAACACGCGATACAACAACGTAGTTAGTGTAACTGTGTTTTATTAATAGTAAAAATGATCGAAAATCGAAAGTAGTTTTATAGTTTTAATTTGTTCTAACTAACTGTGATACCTTAAGTACTAACTCCATGCAATTGGAGGAAACATCTACCATTGCTTCCTTGATCTTTATAAGAATATGGAAGTCAAATTCAATATTGTGACCCTTAAACTTCTTAGACTCATCATCTTTGGTTCGTTCCAAAGCATCTAAATCGGTTTTAATCTGCATGCGTTGTTGCACTTCCGTGGTTATAATTTAGAAATAATTAATTGCATAAGGACACAAAGATAGGTACATATGAATGATGGTGTTGGATTACCTTGCTGAAATAACGTTCAACCTTATCCAGAAGCTGACCCATAGGAGCCACTACCTTCCAATTTTGAAGTTCAGTCAGGATTGAATCAAGCTTATTGTACAATGATGCTGCCATTCTAATAGCTTCCAACTTCTTTGTAGGGAAGCCTTCAAATCGCGATAGCACCTACACAGAAACAGAATTGTATAAATTAATTGGTGAATGAAACAATAATTAGTGGAAATACATGCCAAATGGACATGAGTTTTGCTAACTTACCTGTGATTCGTCAGTTAGATTCTCAAGAATGGATTCAACATCTTTGTGGAACTTGCTCAATTCGGTCATGTTGTTTGTCTTGAAATTAGTAATTCTTGATCTCAGTTCTATGATTTGTTTTGTGTACTTTTGAACATCTTCTTCTATTTGTATGAAGTAAGAGGATCTAATAAATGTGGGAAAAGAAAAACATTAAGAAATGAGACATTTGGTTCTATGACTTGCATGTCAAGTTAACAAAATATGTTTGTATAAAAAATTTAGTTAAGAGCGCTTATCATATATGTGTTGATGTATAAGTTATTTCTATAACAAAATATAAAATAAAGGCAAACTAATTTCAAGCTATCATGAAGAGTTTATGGAAATAAGTTGGAAACAACTTATAGACATGTCAAAAGCTCTTCTAAACAATCTCACAAATGCTTCTATTAGTAGATAATCTCATAAGTCAATCTAAATAGATTATGGTGTTGTGGATGGTATATAAGAATCATACCTTTTTGTCATCTCTGCTAGAGCATCAGCCATTCCTTGTTTTCCTCCATTACTTGCTCCTCCAATAGCACTTTTCTTCCCAGCAGCAGCTGATTTTCCATTTAAGCTAGGTCCTTCAACTTTTCCTTTAAGAGTTCTATACAAATTGCCAAGTTGTGTTGACCTTTTCAATTTAGTAGTTGACTTGGGGCGCAAGGTTCTCCCTGCTCCACCGGGAGGCGGAGGTGGTGGGGCTCCTCCTTTTCCACCTGGTATCGGTGGTGGAGGTGCTGGAACTGTTCCACCTTTCATAGGTGGTGGTGGAGGTGGTGGGGCTGCAGCCGTCTTTGCTGAATCGGAACTAAGAGACATTGGTGGCGGCGGAGGTGGTGGCATCCTAACCGCTGCTGGTGGAGGTGGAATTGGAGCTGAAGGTGGTGGCACTGCCACATTTGGTTGCAGCATAGGAGACGGAGGCGGAGGTGGTGGTGGTGGAGGTGCCGAGGGTGGTAACGTCAGGACTTTTTTTGGCATTATCATGAATGGTGCAGGTGGGGGAGGAGGGGGTGGGGGACAAGGTGAAGAAATAGATAATGATGCTTGTTGTAGATGAGAAGGTGTTTGTGTTGGTTTAGGAGAATTTGGTTGAAATTGTTTAGGAGATAGTGGTAACTCCACTTCTTCCATAGTTTGATCATTTTTAACTATTTTTTGATGATGATCATCCTCATTTGTGTCCAAATCAAAGACAAGATCCTCTGATGTATCCTTTATAGGCTTATTATCATCCACTTCCATTTCTGTCATTGGTTCCTCGTCTATTTTTACAATATGTGTTGGTGACATATTGAAAGACAAACGCTTAACATCAACTGGATTCAACTTTCCAACAGCTTGAACTCTAAGAGACCAAAGACGTGGTGAGGCACAAGAACTTCTTGGACTTTCACTAGATCTTGAAGAGTGTTTCATGAATTCAGGGAGCACGGATCTAGGTGTGAGAGGAGATGAGCAGCTACTCTCTGAAAATGAAGAGGTTCTCATTACGAATTTTCCAAATGAACTTGACTTTGGACTGAATTCTTTCTTTTGTTCGTCTTCTTCTATGTCAAACCTCTCACTTGCTAACTTCATCAAATAATCTAGAGTCACCAGCAAAGTTTCACCTGCACAACAAATCAAATTGCTTGAGAGCTTGAAAACTGACAAACTAGTATTTTAACCCATGCAACGCAGGACGAGAAAATTATTGCATTTTTAACGAGTATGCACTTTTATACTGGTGTCGAATCCAATCACATTTTACATTGATGTCACTTTTGTTGTATTACTTTCTGAAACATCTCAACAAATGTCTATATAAAAAGTTTTTACATTGTTGATGCATAAGATCATTACTAACATACCCAATTGGCGCATATTGTTGTCATCCTTGCATGTTGGAAATACAATATCAAGCTTATCCATGCAATCATTGTCCATCATCCATGACTCTCCAAGAGACTTCAAAGCCACACAGAAGTAGGCCACAGCCTAGTATAAAAAAAATGTTCACATTTACATTTTTAGGATGCTGAGATTTCAGTAATTATTATAATTAGGATAATTTCATTTTAGGTGCAGCTTATTTAATCTTAAAACTAATTACCTGATCAATAGGCTTGTCCTTAATCTTTGACACTTGAGTTTTTGTTATGATCTCTGGATATAGCCTTTGCAGATCATGCAGTGTTCTCATAACTATCTGCAATGTGACATATAAAAAAAATAACCAAGAATAATGATTGTCATTTTACAACAGAGGAAACTGAAATCTGTCACTTAAGGTTACAAAGTTAAACTCTTAAGTCCAATACCTCACGCAAGGAAGCAGAGCTGTTACATGGAGCTAAGTCCATGATGTCTCTGAATGCCATGATCTTCATATGAATCTCTACCATTAAAATCAATTGGTCTGCTCCTACGAATGATAACTCCATTGACTCTCCATTTTCTTTGCTCTGAGCCTTTGAAGACTTCTTAGGTGTGCTAGAGCCTTTTATCACTTTCAGTCCCTGCAAGTGCTTATACAATATCAATTAATAGTACCTAGGATATCTCAGATAGGTAATGTTAAACTTCCAACATCTTCTGCATGTCTTGTCTTTCAATGTTATACATGTCACTTTCATAATTTCAATGCAAAAACCATCACTAAATGTCTCTATTAATATCTCAAAAATCTATGTTTTTCTTTTTAAAAAGTAGTATTGTATTTGTTACTTTATTTATGCAACAAATTTTTTAAATTTTTGTGCATGTTTTAAGAAACAAAACTAAGATAATATGTTTTTATAATTAGAATTCATAAACAAAGCCTGAAAATAATTTTGCAACTTATCAGCTTCATTCCTCACCTCAATTTTGCATGGTTGAATTAAGTCAAATCTAAAATCAAAGAAGAAAGGAATTAAGGTTCAAATTGTTACCTCTAAAATACTAGCTTTGCGACGAAATAGCAATGGCTTTAAACCGCAGAACCCCACGGCAGCCATGCCTTAATGCGTTTCTTGAATTGAAATGCTGAAACAAGAGAAAAAAAATGTGATTTATTGATGCAACTTATATAATCATGTTGAAAATTAATATTGGATTTGAAGATAAAATAAAATTATTATTTAAAATAATTCTAATTAAAGAAAATTTGCAATGGAATTAATGTTCAAACCTCTCAGAAATGAAATTTCAGGTTGGTAACAGAAAAATTTGAGACATATGCATGCATTTAGGGGGTTGGTCGTAACGTTGATACAAATTAAAAACCAAATTAATGATGAGAATTGTAATGGAACTTTCTCAAAAGAGAGAGCCAAGGAATGAAAATGAAAGAGGAAGGGTTATAAAGGCACCTTCCCCCTTCATATCTATTTGATCAGTTTAAGTTGTTTTCGGGTATATGGTTTAGTGTTTATGCTTTGTGTCTTCATCATGAAAGGTAACTCATGTACAAAGCTTCAAATGTGGGTTGGCTCATTTCTAAAAATAAGAGATTATGTTAAACCCAAACAGCTTCTTTTTTTACATATATATTTTTGGCTTTATGTATATTCTATATTTAAGGAACTTTTCTCTTTGAATCTAACAAACTCATAGGCATTTTCTTCTTGTGTTTTTAATTTCATCTAAGTATTCCAAGATGTTGTTTTCAGAATTTGGTGAACAAGAGTTATTTATTGACCTGTTTAATTCCTACATATGTATGTTTTTTCTTTTTTGTTTTTAATCAAAACACATTGCATATACACCTGTATAGTATTCACATGCATATATCATATATTTTGTATTAAATTAATCAATTAATAGTTGACGGATCAACTAATGAGGTTGAGTCTAGCACCGGTGTACCTAGCACAATTGTTATCGCATGTGCTAGCTAGTTTTTTTTTTGAAGGAGAAAAAAAAAACTAGCTATGATTATTAATTCAACAATTTTTTAGTAAGTACGTAAGTTTTGGGTAAGCACATAATATTTTAAACCCAATTTTTGGGTAAACCCAAAAAGAAACCTACATGAAACCATTTTTTGGGTTTCATGTGTCTTTTATTAATTGTTCATTTTTTTTTGTTAGGCTGTGTTTGGTATCCTTGATAAATTATCTTATAGTTTATCGAATTAGCTTATAAATTTGTTGATCAAAAACTGATGTGTTTGGTGACAAGCTTCTTCTGCAAGCTTATAACTTTTTTTTAGATGTTATTTCAAGTAGTATTTGAGTTTATAACTTATAATTTTTTTTATATTTTCTTTCAATTATAACCTTATTACTTTATTTTTTACTTTTTTACCCTATTGTAAAATGAAATAACTACCCACTCCCTAAATCAAAACTGCATACCTTGGATGTGTTTGGTAAAAATAAGCTATAAGCTAGCTGATAGCTGAAAAACTAACTTATAGTTAATGACTGATAGCTTATAACTGAAAAGTTAGCTTATTAAAATAAAAAATGTTTGGTAAAATTAGCTGTTGAAGTGGCTGATAAATATAAAATGGCGTTAAAGGACATGTTTGTTTATTTTGTTTATAAATCATATATACAATTTTTATTACCTAATGTATTTCTTTTTAAATGTTTAAATTTATTTCAAAATATTTTCATCTCCCAAATGATAAATGTATTTATGAATTCAATTGACATTTTTTATTTAACAAAACTTTCTTTTTATGAATTTTACTTAACTAAATTTGCTTCCCTATTTATTGTAAATCTTATATAAAATTATTTATTATTAAATTAAGAGTAGGTAAAAAAGAATGTGAACAAGAAAATTTGAAAAGTCATACCATGATGATAAACGCGGGCAGTTGAATAAGAATGTGGATAGTTTTTTTTAATTAAAATTAAATTAAATTAATAAAAGGTTAAAATTGGAAGAAAATATAAAAAGCTATAAGCTATAAGCTCAAAAGCTACTTAAATTAGCATATCAAAAAACGCTATAAGCTAATGAGAAAATATTTTTACCAAACACGTCTCATTCTACAAAAACAAGCTTATAAGCTAGTCCAAAAAGTTATAAGATAGCTTATTTGTGTTATCAAACACAACCCTTGTCTCCACTCACTAAATCAAAACTGCATTCAGCTACACTCTTCATCTTCTTTTTATGCCAAATTTTTACTTGACAAACTGATTAATGTATGAAATGGTATAATTGTATACGTTTCAGTTTGTATTTGTTTGTGTTTCATTACATTTTTTTTGTTTTTCTTGCATAAAAGTCATAAACGAAAAATATAATTAGGGATAGAAGCAAAAATGATTGTATAAGATAATGAATTCATGTAGCTGAAAAATAGGTGTAGTTCGGAAACATGAACGTTATTGAAATAAGCATATTTAAAAATATGTTATTATTTACAAATAAAATGAAATATATTTTAAAGTTAAATAATCATATACTTTTGTGTCGTTTTATATTTACAAAAGTTAAATTTACCAAACACAGTAATTTTAATCGATTAGTTTTTTAGCTATTAACTAACTTATAGCTTATTTTTTTTTTTGAAGAAGTTAAATTAGCCCACCAAACCAAGGAGAATCGAACCTGAGACTTTGAGGATGAACGCACTCCCAGATCCCAAGCCAATACCACCAGGCCAACCCAAGTGGTATTGTCGCATAGCTTAATTTTACCAAACAAAGCCTTATTGTAGCATGTACTACCCCTTCAAAAAAAAATAATTTAAATAATAGAATGGTAATTCATTTGCCACGTGAGCTTAATTCAATTGGCATTGTATTATATACGTGGGACTTGAGTTTGAACTACAAATTCTTCATTTATTCATACTAGCGAAAAGACGGGTTTTACGTTTTTTTTATTGCGCTAACGTTTGAAAATTATCAACGGTGTTTTTTTTTATGAAATTTTGAGTTTGATTTAAAGTAAAAAATATGCATTCAAATTATAACAAACTAAACTAACCATGTTTATCTATTTCAATGACACCAACAATATAACAACAAAAATATAACTAAATTCTTATCTTTGTAATGACATCGACAACAATCATTATTATAGAAAAAGTTGTTTAAGGGTATAATTGGGATAATGAAAAAGTTAGTCTAAAATCTCATATTTTCTTTATATAAAGTATAGATTAAAAGGTAAATTCATAGTCACTAGACTATTTAACTAAAAAAATGTCAGTTCGTTTTATTTTATTTCATCCTTCTATCACTTTTAATTATATTTTTTTTATCGACCGTTTTAATTAGTGTTTTTTCCACTTTTTTCCAGATATACAATGATCAACTTGAACTGGTATTTTTTTTTTCTATTTAAAAATTACATGATAAAAAGAATATTGGTTGCGGTCTTGGAGGGAGGACAAAAAGAATGTGTATTACGAATATTATTTAGTACCGGTAAGATTATGTAAACAGTTAACAAGTTTTTTCCCTAAAAAAAAACAGTTAACAAGTTAATTACGCATCACGTTCCTTAGCACCATCTTATGACTTGCTGACTCAAAAATTCTGTCTATTTGATTGAATTTTGAAATAAAGACCGAACAGTTGAACAATTCAAACAATATACTCCCTCCGTCCCTATTTATAGGAGTAGTTTACAAAAAGTTTTTGTCCCTGAATATAAGATCATATACAAATTCCTAGATGCATTGATTACTCTTTTTCGAAATATACCCCTTATTAATATTATCAATTTGTCTTGGTATATGAAAAGTTAACAATAAATATATATTTAAGGGTAATCTAGTAATAATCACATCAATTTGAGACAACTTTATTACTTCAACAATTTTTCTTAATACACGTGATTTTTGTAAACTACTCCTATAAAAAGGGACGGAGGGAGTAACCAAATTTGCATTCGAGCATGAACTATTCCAAGGAGAAGCTACCAGTTGAAAACGTCATGGCCACAACAGCAACAAGGTCACCAACCTTTCTCTAGCTAAAACTATTTCCAATAACCATAGACCAACACACCTGCTTCCTAATGGAAGTTCACATTTTCTGTTTTTTTTTTCTTCCAAAACACTCATATGAGAAATGGAGAATACCAGATTCGAATCTACACCCATGCATATCAAAAATCCATATAATATCATTTGAGTCATACTTACGAGACATGCAAGTTCACGTTTGATCTATGTATATTACTATATTATGTATATTAGTGATATGAGTTGGGGCGTACATTGAACTAAAGAAGTTTTATGTAAAAGATTGAGTTTGAGATTACGCTACCACCCCTATAAATTAACCACTAAATAGCGGATAAAGATAGCACAGGGACCCTTCTTACCCTTCCTCCACTTCGCAAATGAAATTGAAGGTCAAAACAAAAGGAGCAAGTCCCACATAATAATCACCAACCTAAGTAATCACAATATTATTTTTCTACAAAATTACTAACTAAAACAATATAGACTAAAATTTCATTATTTTATTTGAAAAAAATCTTATAAAAAATAAAATAGAACTAACAATTATTGATATTATGTTGGGATGAACTTTGGATTCCATTATGAGATTTTTCTTTCCACACATTTCTCGCGCGCCCTCCAATTTTATAAAAATGTTCCTGTTTGAATTTTACAATTTGAAACATTTTTTCATGATTTTTAGATTATATAATCCGAATCCTCTAAAAAGTCATAAATAAGTGCAAATTGTTCTGGATCATCTAAATATTGTCTCAACATGATTTCAAAATAAAATCCGAAAAAAGATAGTACTAGTTCGGATAATATAGTCCGAAAGTCATCCAAATATTGTCTCAACATGATTTGGAAATAAAATCCGAAAAAAGATAGTACTAGTTCGGATAATATAGTCTGAAAAGTACCGAACCCCCAAAGACCAGTTTCAAAGACAAATTGTAGTTCATAATTTAACAGCTTTTTTTTTTTTGGCAAATTAATGAATCTTGATTGATTTAAACATGCATCAAAATAAATTATAGTATCTCCAATAAAATAAAAATAGTATCAAACATAAATTATCCAAATGTTACAACAAAGTCAGAAAACTACTAGGTAGCATGGCCACCCCTCTGCCTTCGACGATAAATCAACCCTCCCTAAACCTCATCCAAGATTTGCTCCAAACTCAGCCATGCCGAACTTTCCTGCTCCACCTGACCATTGCCCATTATCCCTTGAACATGGTATTTGATGCGTCCTAAATGTGAGATCATGTCTAGTTCTTGTTGGTCCGCTACTCCTCAACAACAATCTCCTTAAGGGCATTTTGCGCTGCTGGCCTCAGAGCCTCTGCCTTCAGTGGAGGTATGATGTATGAATGTGAAATGAAAAAATACCAAAATATCCAAACGTTGTTTCTATACCAATCATGGCAACCTGGCACAAGTCCTCAACAAACAACATAGGGTCAAGATATTGTATGTACAGATGAGACACCTCATGTCAGGTTGTCAAGGGAGAAGCAGACTCATGTGGATGTCTGGGAATGGTTTGCACGTAACCAATCTTGCATAGCGCGCTCTCCGAATAACGAACCATGTGAAGTCTGTTCTTAACCATCCTGAGTAGTCACTGATGTTCTCAAGTGGATGTGTCTTGTGGTGCGCCTGATATGAGTAAAAGACACAATCAATAGTTATGATGCAATACATGTGAAATCTGTAAGAATTTGTGACAACAAAACCCTTCGTTGGAGCAAACAGCATGACATGTGGGTGTCGATTCTCCCTTTAAGCATCCTGATAATCCCTGCCCCAGACTCCCTCAAAATGTTGTAATATCCAAGCCTGCATCAACATCAACATATATCAATCAGTACATAACACATAACAAACATGTTTAAAAGGTAACTAAATAACAATTTCATTGTTATACACGAAGCATGGTCGCATATTCATTCAGGTGCTTAGTCTCATGCATTCTTGGTAGGTCTGTCGCATCTAATCTGGTCCATATTTGAAAATGTCAAAAATACAAATCACATGCAAATCAACAAAAATACACAAAATTACAAACAAACAAAAATAGTTGATGACCACGTTCGTATTATATATTCCGAACCAGAAACAATTTGGTTCAGATTGTATATTTTGAACATGTTCAGCATCTAGAAGAAAAAAATCAAATCAAAGAACAATTTTTCTAAGGAATGCAAACTTACCTTGTGCTCGATGTTTAAAAAGGCTTGAAATGTGATGATTTGGACCAATCTTCAAGAATCACACAATGTGTGGAGGTTCGAACTTTGGGTGGTGAGAGAGAAGTTTTATAGAAAAAAGCGTAATTCTGTAAATGACGGTGGTTTCTGATTTTGCTTATATATAGGAAGGTTTCAGATTAAATAAACTTAAAACCTGCAAAAGGTGTTTGGATTTTATAATACGAACAAGGTATTTTAAAAATATTGAAGGGCGTGTGAGAAGTCAGAAGGGTTAGGTAAATAATTTCTCTTCCATTATTTTGACCATGGTTGACGTGCTAACGGTTAGAGTTGTGTATCATTATGTGATTTATGTCAAGCACAAGATAGGATAAAGAGGCCCAAAATCACTTGTTCTAGTTTGTTGGATATTTGGTTGTTGGCTTCATTTTTGCTAAAATTAAATATACAAGCAAGATGTACGTCTTCAGAAGCTGAACCTCAGAAGTTGAACCTTCAGAAGCTGAACCTCAGAAGCTGAACCTTCAGAAGCTGAAATCTTCAGAAGCTGAACCTTCAGAAGCAACTTCAGAAGCACCCTTGTTTTCGCGCCTTGGAGCTGTTTATTATATCACCTGATCTTTTGAAGAGATTGAAGAATTCATTCATGTTACTTGTTCTCCAAGTTGCGTGTGTTTCCAGAAGGAAGATATTTTCGTGAGATATATTTCTTATTGGATATTGTTTTATTTGTGTAAATATATTTTCAAAGAGATCTTTGGAAAATATATTTCTGAAGAATATTTGTGACAATATATTTCTGAGAAGAATATTTGATTCAAATATATGTTGCTGCTGAAGGCTATAAATAGAAGACGTCACTATGGAAGAAATCAACTGAAACTGAAGCCATCATATAAAGAGTATTCTTAGGTTTCGAGTCTATTAATTGTGAGCCTTTCTTGTGTCACCTTGATGCAAGCTTAGGACTGTGTTTATTGAGTTGTAATTGTAGATCACTTGAAGCTTTTAAGGAAGAGTGACTTTTGTGTGTTTGGAGTGTGTCTCCGTCTTTGATTGTTATTTGAGTCTAAGATCACTGGGGCAGTGATTGTTTGAGGGGAAGTGAGAGGGGTCTCATATCTAGGAGTTCCTAGGTAGAAATACCACGGGTAGTGATTAAGTGAGAAGGCAGTGAACCGGAGGTTGTTCACATAGGACTTTGAATTGATACTATTATAGTGGATTTCCTTCCTGGCTTGGTAGCCTCCAGATGTAGGTGTGTTTGTCACCGAACTGGGTTAACAAACATCTTGTGCCTTTTACTTTCTGTCTGTTATTTCTTTCCTTGTTATTTGTATTGATCAGTAGCTCAACGTTGAAACTGTGTACTTCGCATTACGTTCAGCATCAGGATTTTACTGCGCTAGAATTTCAATTGGTATCAGAGCAGAAACCCTTCCTGTTTTAGGGTGAGCTCCAGGAAAGTTATCTTCTGGCATAATGGATAATGAAGGAGGATTTGTGAACAGACCACCTCTGTTGGATGGTTCAAACTACGACTATTGGAAATCTCGCATGAGTGCTTTCCTTAAATCTATAGATAGTAAGACTTGGAAAGCAGTTCTGAAGGGTTGGGAACATCCTGTTGTGCTTGACAAAGATGGAAAGAAGACAGCTGATCTGAAACCAGAGGAAGAGTGGTCCAAGGATGAAGATGAATTAGCTCTTGGAAACTCCAAGGCCTTGAATGCTTTATTCAATGGAGTGGACAAGAATATGTTCAGACTGATCAAGCAGTGCACTGTAGCTAAGGATGCTTGGGAGATTCTCAAAACTACACATGAAGGCACATCCAAGATAAAAATGTCCAGGCTTCAACTTCTTACTACCAAGTTCGAAAATCTAAAAATGTTGAAGGATGAGAACATACAAGATTTTTGCATGAATGTCCTAGACATGGCTAACTCCTTTGACTCACTTGGGGAAAAAATGTCTGATGAAAAACTCATGAGAAAGATCCTCAGATCTCTACCTAAGAGATTTGATATGAAGGTGACTGCAATTGAAGAAGCACATGACATCTCTAGTATGAAGGTTGAGGAATTGATAGGATCCTTGCAGAATTTTGAGATAGCCTTCAATAACCGAACTGATAAAAAGAGGAAAGGTGTTGCTTTTGTAGCAAATGCTGATGCTGAGGAACAACAAGGAAATAATGAGGATGATGAAAGCATATTAGAGGCTCTTGTGTTACTTGGAAGACAATTTAACAAGATTCTGAATCGTACTGACAGGAGACCCAAGTCAAATGGTCAGAACATGAGGTTCAACATCATTAAGCAACAAAATGATTTGAAGAAGACAAGAACTGATGAGAAGAGCAATCAACCAAAGGGAGTTCAGTGTCATGAGTGTGAAGGATATGGTCACTGAAATTCTGGCAAGTCCTGATGCTGAACGTAAAACAGAGTATAACACGAAACAAAACAGAGAAGGAAAATATCAGACAGAAAGTAAAAGGCGCAGGATATTTGTTAACCCAGTTCGGTGACAAACACACCTACGTCTGGAGGCTACCAAGCCAGGAAGGAAATCCACTATGATAGTCCTAATTCTAAGTTCTCAGCAAACTCCCAGTTTACAACTTATCACCTAGCAACTACCTGTATTGACTTCAACCTAGGAACTCCTAGACCTGAGATCCCATCTCACTTCCCCTCAATCAATCACTGCCCCAGTGATCTTAAACTCAAAAAACAATCAAAGTAGGAGACACACTCCAAATACACAAAAGTCACTCTTGCTTAAAAGCTCATGAGTGATACACAATTACAACTCGACTAAAACAAACCAACTCTAAGCTTTTGATATTTAATAGCAGTAATAGAGTGGTATACAAAACAGAGCACACGACTCAACAATTAACAGACTCAAAACCTAAGAATACTCTATCAATGATGGCTTTTGTTGAGTTGATTTCTTCCATAGTAGCGTCTTCTATTTATAGCCTTCAGCAGCAACAAATATTTGAACCAAATATTCTTCAAAGATATATTTCCAAAATTCTTCTTTAGAAATATATTCCACAATATTCTTCAGAAATATATTTTCCAAAGATCTCTTTGAAAATATATTCACAAATAAAAGTATCCAATCTTCAAAATATATCTCACGAAAATATTCTTCCTTCTAGAACCACACGCAACAAGGAGAATTCTTCAGTCAAATCTTCAAAAGATCACATAAGAAAATAAACAGCTCCAAGGCACGAAAACCAGGAGCACAGTAAACCAGCTTCTGAAGGTACTTCTGAAGAAGTGCTTCTGAAGGTCTTCGTTTGAAGGTTCAGCGTCTGAAGGTCAGCATCTGAACAGTGCTTCTGAAGGTTCAGCTTCTGAATAGTGCTTCTGAAGGCGCACAACTTGCTTGTATATTTGATTTTAGCAAACATGAAGCCAACAACCAAATAACCAACAGTCACATTAGGACAAAATGTGCCACATATCTCAAGAGACAGAAGAAAAGCTTGGTTGTTTCTTGGTCTGATGAAGATGACTCAGAAGGAGAAGTGGAGAATGAGTCTGCTAAGCATGTCACTGCTTTAACTGGTAGATGCATGTCTGATAATGAAGTTAAGGCTTCAGAAGCACCATCAGGTTCTAAGGCTTCAGAAGCACCATCAGGTTCTGAAGCACCATCTGATACTGAATCCAGTGATGAAAAATTGTCTTATGAAGAACTGGCTAACTCTTACAGAGATCTGTATACTAGGAGTGAGGAAGTGTGCAAGCAGCTGGAAAAACAGAAGAGAACTATCACTCAACTTCAGGCTGAAAGAAGTGAACACTTAGGACAAATTTCTGAGCTCAATGATGAGGTAACCCAACTGAACTCTCAACTCTCAACTTGAACAGGAGCACAGTAAACTAGCTTCTGAAGGTACTTCTGAAGAAGTGCTTCTGAAGGTCTGCGTCTGAAGGTTCAGCGTCTGAAGGTCAGTGTCTGAAGGTCAACGTCTGAACAGTGCTTCTGAAGGTTCAGCTTCTGAACAGTGCTTCTGAAGGTTCAGCTTCTGAACAATGCTTCTGAAGGTTCAACATCTGAACAGTGCTTCTGAAGGTTCAGCTTCTGAAGGCGCACAACTTGCTTGTATATTTGATTTTAGCAAACATGAAGCCAACAACCAAATAACAAACAATCTCCCCCTTTGGCAAATTTTTGGCTAAAATCAATCTGAGATCAGGAAGATATCACAATGGCAAATTCTTCACTCATCATAAGAACACAACCATGAAGAACTTAAAACGTAGCAACCAAAAAGCAACAGAGTCAGCAGCGGATAATACACTACGTTTCACACATACACATGAACAAAATGAAGCACTCCCCCTGAAACAGAGACTCCCCCTGAAACAGATCAGCTTCTGACAGGAAACACATATACTCCCCCTGAAACAGAGACTCCCCTAAAAGACATCAGCTCTCTATTGCGAAATGCATGTATTGCTTCTGAACTGAACTACAGAAATGCTTGCTTCTGACACATACAGAAATGCTTGCTTCTGACACACTTATCTCCCCCTTTTTAGCCAAACAATTTTGACAAAACAACCAAGCAATCACCAGGAGCAGAAAAAAATAAGAAACAGCAGAGGTTACAGATCATATGCACACAAGCAGAGGAAAAAAAACAAATAGAATACGCCCATAAATCTGCAACACAATTCTAACTCACACCATAGATGAAAAGAACGCATAAGAGCTTTCATCCACAAACCCATAACCATAAAGGCACCATAGAGCCATACCACACACAAAGTCTTCACAGAGGAAACAAAAACAAGAGAACACAACTGCAGAGTATAGTACAAAAATGCAGACCAGAAGCACAAAATGAAATCCAGGACATAGTCCAAAAAAATTGACAGTCTTCAGACTCAGCATCAGAAGCTGCTTAGTCTTCATTAGGATCAGTATCATCTTCATCACCCTCAGCACACTGCAAGGCTTCTTTAGCCAACTCTCTTTCCACATCAAGCCTTCTTTGGAGCACATACTTCCCCCTGGTTACGTTCTCAACAACATGAAAGGAAGTTTTGTCAATGGGTGCTTCAGGCACATTCAGAGGAATCTTCTTCCCAGCAATCCTCTTCTGAACATAGGGCATGATGTCTTGAACATCTTGCTCAACATCATCCTCAGACTCACTAGGATCCACTTCCTTTCCTTTTAGTGCCTTCTTCTTTGGGACAGGGACCACCACCTTGCTCCAGCCTTTAGATGGTCCAACAACATCACTCTTCTTAGTAACAGGAGTAGGCCTGCTGGCAGCAGCAACAACCTTTCCTTTCCTATTCTTCCGCCTCTTTCCAACACTTTCACATTTTGGTCTCCATTCCTTCGTGACATTGATTACAACAGGTTCAGATTTTCTTTGCTGAAGGTGCTTGGGGTATCCATACAACTTGAAACATAATGG
The DNA here is from genome assembly GCA_018208015.1 of Medicago ruthenica. Taxonomy (NCBI): domain Eukaryota; kingdom Viridiplantae; phylum Streptophyta; class Magnoliopsida; order Fabales; family Fabaceae; genus Medicago; species Medicago ruthenica. Next base: position 73,068,345 of record CM031374.1, read on the forward strand.
CTTTATGTGCCCCTTTCTACCACAGTAATGACATATCCAAGGACGAGATGCCCTCTTGCTCTTAGATCCCTGAGGTTTGTTCTGATGTTCCAACTTAGGTTTGCCCATCATTGGATCATATGTTCCAACAGCTGCAATGAACCTTTTATCTGGATTTTGCTGTTTGTTCAAGGTCCTATAATCAAACCATATTCCTTCTAGTTTCCCTTGGTTCTGAATCTCCAATATCTCTTCTAGCATATCAGTACCAGTGTTCATCATTCTGACTTGTTTCTTCATGTGTTCAAGTTGAGAGTTCAGCTGGGTTACCTCATCTTTGAGATCAGAAATTTGCTCTAAGTGTTCACTTCTTTCAGCATGCAGTTGGCTGATAGTCTTCTTCTCATTTTCTAATAACTTGCAAAATTCTTCATTTCTAAGGTATAGTTCTTTGTAAGAGGTAGCCAGTTCTTCACAAGACAATTCTCCATCACTTGACTCAGTATCAGATGGTGCTTCAGAACCTGATGGTGCTTCTGAAGCCTTAACTTTATCATCAGACATACATCTACCAGTTAAAGCATTGACATACTTAGCAGACTCATTCTCCACTTCTCCTTCTGAGTCATCTTCATCAGACCAAGACACAACCAAACTTTTCTTCTGTTTCTTGAGGTACGTTGCACATTCTGTCCTAATGTGGCCATATCATTCACACTCATGACACTGAACACCTTTGGATTGATTGCTTTTCTCATCAGTTCTTGTCTTCTTCAAGTCATTTGGTTTGGATCTCCTGTCAGCCTGCTTCAGAATCTTGTTAAACTGTCTACCAAGCATCACAAGAGCTTCTGATGTGCTTTCATCATCCACAATATCAGCATCTGCTACAAAAGCAACACCTTTCCCCTTCTTATCAGTTCTGTTGTTGAAGGCTATTTCAAATTCTGAAGAGATCCTATCAATTCCTCAACCTTCATACTGGAGATGTCATGTGCTTCCTCAATGGCAGTTACCTTCATGTCAAATCTCTTAGGAAGAGACCTGAGTATTTTTCTCACAAGCTTCTCATCAGACATTCTTTCTCCAAGAGAATCAAATGAGTTGGCCATGTCCAGAACGTTCATATAGAAGTCTTGTATATTTTCATCCTCCAACATTTTGAGATTTTCAAACTTGGTGGTGAGAAGTTGAAGTCTGGACATTTTTACCTTGGATGTGCCTTCATGAGTAGTTTTGAGAATCTCTCATGCATCCTTAGCTACAGTGCACTGCTTGATCAGTCTGAACATATTTTTGTCCACTCCATTGAATATAGCATTCAAGGCCTTGGAGTTTCCAAGAGCTAATTCATCTTCTACCTTGGACCACTCTTCTTCTGGTTTCAGATCAACTGTCTTCTTTCCATCTTTGTCAAGCACAACAGGATGTTCCCAACCCTTCAGAACTGCTTTCCAGGTTTTACTGTCTATAGACTTAAGGAAAGCACTCATGCGTGATTTCCAGTAGTCATAGTTGGAACCATCCAACAGAGGTGGTCTGTTCACAAATCATCCTTCTTTATCCATTATGCCAGAAGATAACTTCCCTAGAGCTCACCCTAAAACGGGCAGGGTGCCTGCTCTGATGCCAATTGAAATTCTGGCAAGTCCTGATACTGAACGTAAAACAGAGTATAACACGAAACAAAACATAGAAGGAAAATATCAGACAGAAAGTAAAAGGCACAGGATATTTGTTAACCCAGTTCGGTGACAAACACACCTACGTCTGGAGGCTACCAAGCCAGGAAGGAAATCCACTATGATAGTCCTAGTTCTAAGTTCTCAGCAAACTCCCAGTTTACAACTTATCACCTAGCAACTACCCGTATTGACTTCAACCTAGGAACTCCTAGACCTGAGATCCCATCTCACTTCCCCTCAATCAATCACTACCCCAGTGATCTTAAACTCAAAAAACAATCAAAGTAGGAGACACACTCCAAAGGCGCAGAACTTGCTTCTGAAGGCGCACAACTTGCTTCAAAAGACAATTCTTCATCACAGATGGTGCTTCAGAACCTGATGGTGCTTCTGAAGCCTTAGAACCTGATGGTGCTTCTGAAGCCTTAACTTCATTATCAGACATGCATCTACCAGTTAAAGCAGTGACATGCTTAGCAGACTCATTCTCCACTTCTCCTTCTGAGTCATCTTCATCAGAGCAAGAAACAACCAAGCTTTTCTTCTGTCTCTTGAGATATGTGGCACATTCTGTCCTAATGTGACTGTTGGATATTTGGTTGTTGGCTTCATTTTTGCTAAAATCAAATATACAAGCAAGATGTACGTCTTCAGAAGCTGAACCTCAGAAGCTGAACCTTCAGAAGCTGAACCTCAGAAGCTGAAATCTTCAGAAGCTGAGCCTTCAGAAGCTGTATCTTCAGACGCAGAACTTCAGAAGCACCCTTGTTTTCGCGCCTTGGAGCTGTTTATTATCTCACCTGATCTTTTGAAGATTTGATTGAAGAATTCATTCATGTTACTTGTTCTCCAAGCTGCGTGTGTTTCCAGAAGGAAGATATTTTCGTGAGATATATTTCTTATTGGATATTGTTTTATTTGTGTAAATATATTTTCAAAGAGATCTTTGGAAAATATATTTCTGAAGAATATTTGTGTCATTATATTTCTGAGAAGAATATTTGATTCAAATATATGTTGCTGCTGAAGGCTATAAATAGAAAACGCCACTATGGAAGAAATCAACTAAAACTGAAGTCATCATAGAAAGAGTATTCTTAAGTTTTGAGTCTGTTAATTGTGAGTCTTTCTTGTGTCACCTTGATGCAAGCTTAGGACTGTGTTTATTGAGTTGTAATTGTAGATCACTTGAAGCTTTTAAGCAAGAGTGACTTTTGTGTGTTTGGAGTGTGTCTCCGTCTTTGATTGTTATTTGAGTCTAAGATCACTGGGGAAGTGATTGTTTGAGGGGAAATGAGAGGGGTCTCACATCTAGGAGTTCCTAGGTAGAAATTCCACGGGTAGTGATAAGTGAGAAGGCAGTGAACCAGAGGTTGTTCACATAGGACTTTGAATTGATACTATTATAGTGGATTTCCTTCCTGGCTTGGTAGCCTCCAGATGTAGGTGTGTTTGTCACCGAACTGGGTTAACAAACATCTTGTGTCTTTTACTTTCTGTCTGTTATTTCTTTCCTTGTTATTTGTATTGATCAGTAGCTCAACGTTGAAACTGTGTACTTCGCATTACGTTCAACATCAGGATTTTACTGCGCCAGAATTTCATAGTTGACTCACTTCACCTTACTCGGGTGTTGCCTCATGATGCTAGTCCAAGCCAAAAGTCTGAAAACTCAAAGAAGAACCGACGACGAGAAGATAGTTATGAAGGTTAGAAAATAACCTAGTTGCATAGCCTTAATGAGGGGTAGGATAAACATATGATAGAGGGGTCACATCGAGCTAATAAATGGCATATGGATCAAGAAAGAAGTAGTTCATTCCTTCATTTGGATAAATTGTCGGTTCAGGTCAACAAAATTCCAAGGAAATTGCTTTTCCCACTTCAAAGAAGGCTAAAACACACCAATAATTTACGTTTTTACCCCGGCGACAGTTTGTTGCCGATGGGAAGGATCCGGCGGCAGTTTGTTGCTGGTGCGATTAGTACTTATGAAGCTCAGCACCCAGAACCTGCAACTTCATCTTTCAATTTCTAAAAACTCTCTCAAATCTTCCAAAAATCTCAAAATTTTCAACCTCAAATCAACCAACACTCCAATAACAAGTAAGTTTCTATAATCAAGTTCATTGTCATTTTATGCTTATATGTTACATTTATTATCTTAATTTAATTTTTTTTTAGTTTTAGACTTTGTTTAATTTTTGTATTTTTTGGCAAGAAATGATAGATTGTTTACATGGAAATGACTTATGTTGCTTAATTGTTTAGATCTTTGCATGTTTATATTGTAATTTTTAGTTTTAGGGTTTATGTATAATTTGCACTACAAGTGTTTGATGAAATGTTTGAATGAGTTTTTAATTGGATTGTTTTTAATTTTTTATGGTGTATATCTGAAAAATGGCTCAAGTATACTTTCATGTATCCTTCAACGGTGGTAACCAACATTTTTTCAAGGTTCGTGACGATGTCACGATAAAAGAATTGAAGGATCTACTTCATGAAATCAACCAACGAATCAACCACGGAGACACGAGGAGGGTGAAATACGTTTGGTATCACCATCCATCGTTCGACTCAGACGGGAATTGGTCGTATACTCGGTCGGAGTTAACGAACAACGACGACGTGAGGAACATGTTCTCGATATTTGCTGAGCCAAACATGATCACCCTCAAGATGGATGTTACGTTGCTGAGGTCGCCTGAAGATATTCTCAAGAGTTTGATTCGGCCGGATGAAGATGTTTAGGTAGTATTATTATGTTGTGTCGTTGTTTTGTTGGATTTTAGTTTAATTTTTTGTTAGTTTGCTGAAGATGTTGGCATTGAAGTGTTTTTTACTTAATGTAAATGTTTGCAAGTCTTTTTGGAAACTCAAAAGAATGAAGAGAACACAACATGTATTCTGCGGAATCAGCTATATAGGTTCTCACATCGAATTCCTTCGTATAGGATGAGTGTGACAAAAGGGAATGCAGTTCTAAGATGTTGTTTTGTACTTGATCGTGCTCCTCTGTCAATTGCAACTTTGTCAATTGGCAGGGCAGTGGGATTAAGTTCAAAATAATATATTGGAATGCATTCCTTTTTGTCATGACTCATCTTATATGAGGGAATTCGATGTGAAAACATATATAGTTGATTTCGTAGAATACATGTGTTGTGTTCTCTTCATTCTTTTGAGTTTTCAAAAAGACTTGTAAATTTTTACACTAAGTATAAGACACGAGAGCATATATATGTTTTCCGCAAACTTTGAAGAATTAAATTTAAATCCAACATAATTGATGATGATACAACATATTTAGGGATAATGTAATGTAACGTAACGTGATAAGTGGCAAAATATGAATAAATCCATGTCTTTTTTAATGCCTTTTAATTACTTGTTGTGCAAGTTATCTTAGGAAAAGCATGGAATTTATGAATAAATGCCAATTATTCTTTATATATCTCATTCTTCCCCATTTGTGTAGGAAAAAGCAAGCCAGGACCTGAACATCAAAAGAAATTATGAAGAGAAGCATGAAGACAATCGCCTAGCGATCCTAGGGCGACTGCTGAGCGAAACCAGGCAGAGAATTATCGCCTAGCGATACCTTGGCGAATGCTGAGCGAAGTGAGGCAGAGATATTTCGTCTAACGATCCTACAGCGAAAGGTTGGCGAAGTGAGGCAGGGATTTTCTGGAACAGGGGAAGCTTGTTTTCGCCCAGCGATATTTGGATCGCTCAGCGAAATCATCAAGGCGGTCTAACTGTAGAAGATGACGTGGCAGATCTCTATTGGCTGTTTTGAATTTGTCGCTGAGCGATGATACGTATCGCTGAGCGAAATTGTATTTATCAGTTTAGTATTTAAGCTTTTTACAGCTTTTAGGTTAAAAACTTACTATTGTATTGCTTACAATTTTACACGAAATTTAAGAGTTGATTCCTAAGAAAGAGAGATTAGGCATAGAAGGAGGAAAGCTTCAAATAGCAATTAGATTTGGATTGAAGAAGACATTTTAGAAGCTTTGAGACATCAAGCTCTTATATATCTTCATCTACCTTTCTTATTTTGCAACAGTTGTCATGACAATGATCAACTAATCTCCTTTGTTGGGATTAATAGGTAATCAATCAATCATGTTGTAAACTTTTGGTTATTCAATATATGATTCTAGCAATTTTTATATACCATTGAATTTCTTCTTGCTTTTCAATCTTATGTTTGATTTAAATGTTGTTGAAAAAGACTTTTGAATCTAGGTTTAGAATGATTTTCTATCAAGATAAGAAATTCTAGAAATGGGATTTGGTTTTGATAATTACATTAAAGTATTGGATCGTAAAGCTTTTGAGTCGTTTAATAGATTGAGAAATCATCGATTAAACGATACAATCGATCTCACGACGTCATTTGGGAAATCAATGATGTTGTTGAGCAATACGTAATAATGTCATATATAAGAAAAAGCTAGAATCCGTATTTGTAATCAATCGGATATAAACGATGTTTGATTGATGAAAGTTAATCTTAACACCTTCTATGTCCTATTCCTCTACTGTTTATTTATTATGTTTTTAAAATGTTTGAGTAGTGTAGTATAAAAAATGGATAAACCCTAACTTAAGACGATAATCGAAGTTGAACGGTTTATGATATCACATTAATCCCTGTGGAACGATATAAAAACTGATACTTACTTTTGTTCATTCAACATAACATAACACTTATTTTGTGAATTTTTAGTTATGATTTAGTTCGGATCATGAATGAATTGTTGTTATTGTTGTATCGAAGTAATCAAAATAAAGCAAAATAAACCCGAAATCATGTTAAAATTGTATCAAAAAAACTACGATAATGTGTCATAAATTTACAAAAAAAATCTAACAAATGTCAGAAAAAAACTAACAAAAGTCCTAAAAAAAATGTCCTAATCCTGATCCTGGTCATCATGCTGCTGCTGCCGCCTCCTCGAGCTCCTGGACAGTATCGGTGTCATCATGTCCCTGATATGGCGCATCGCCTGATATAGCTGCTCACTGCTCATCGCCTCCTGACCCAAGTAGTAATCAGCCTGGCTAGCAAGTCCACCAACCATGTCAATGGTATCAGGCGAGCCTCTCTCCTGGTGCCGCTGCTGATGGCGTGCAATGATTTGCTCCTCATTTGCTGGCCTCGGAGGAGATCCATCAATAGGTGGCAGAATCTTTGGGTGAGACACATGTCCGTACCACCTCATGTATCCCTCCTCGTACTGCCATGGCTGATCAACCTCCCTACCCCACGCAGCCTGAGGAATGATGTGCACACGGATGTCTAGGAAAGCATGTGCAACGGCCTGAAAAGGGAGAGGAAGCACAGACGTCGGAGCTCGGGGGATGTCCTGCACGTACCCGTATTGCCTTTTAACCCGCTCAGGCAAGTGACGGTAGATGATGTCACGACCACACACGATCCAGCCTGAATACCAGCATATCTCCTCAAACTCCTGGATCTCCCTATGATCCTCGTATGGCATCCAGGTAACATCATCCATCTCCAAATGATCCAGCGCCAGACGATATGGCTTCAGATTCGCATGACCCCTGTGTGGAATCCATCTGGCCGCGCAAGGATAGTTTTGCTTGTATTTGTCATTATGGTCATGTGGGTAGACTTCTGGAAAATGTGCCAAGAACCATCCCTGCACAAACCAAACACATTTATAAGTTATTAGCAAACATAGTAAATTAAAAGGCATAGTAAATTAAAAAGAGTAGTAAATTATTAAAAGACATAGTAAATTAAAATTATTACCATCAAAAGTGTCGTGCTTCCCCCGATCCTCTTTCCTGCAAGCGAAGAGGCCTCGGATAGAGTGTGGTAAAGGTATGCCAATGCCATTCCTCCCCACGAGTAGTCCCTCATCCCAGCAAAGGTCTCCATCGTATGCAGGTATACCAGGTCGATGTGTTTGTTGCTCAATTCACTGAACAACGTACATCCAAGCAGGTATAGGAGGAAACACCTCACACAGGCATCCCTACGCCTGGCTAGCTCCAGGAGCTGCTCCTCTGTCTCAACAAGCGCTAATGTGGTGGCCACACTCAGGTGATCCTCATAAAGCTCCTTCAGCGCCTTATAGCTAATGTAGCCACCATATTCAGTCTTGCAGTTTTTCACTGCATACTCCTGGGTGACACCTAAGTTCCTCACCATCAATTCCACCCCATTGTAGTACCCCAATTTTGTCCTAAGCCTTTTAAAACAAAAAAATCAAAAAAAATCCAAAGAGGGAGAAAAGGTCAAAGTCAACAAAAGTCAACAGAAAAGTCAACATTTCAAAAATGATGACTTCGCACTGCGAAGCTCACTTCGCACTGCGAAGTCTGCGATTTTTCTGCAGATTTTTGGTGTCTTTGATTTAATTCCAGATTTTGTTGCACATCATTTGCATATTTATTTTAATCAGCATTCATGGCTATTTGGGCCAAGCAAAACCAGAAATGAGAAACTTGCCATTAATGCCAAGGTTGGAAGCTTTTTCTTCCAACCTAGCATGTGACAAGCAAGTGGGCTTGCCCTTGGGCAGCTCTTGTCCCCCCCAAGTGACCTGTTAACCACCCCAAGGTTGCCACCCACCTGCTTGATGACTTTCCTCCTGCTTGCTCCCCTAAAACCAGTCAAACCAGCTGGATTTTTCACTTGAAAAAGCCATGAGTGCCTACCCTATTTTGCAACAGCTTTTCACCCTCTCACACCAGCCATATGTAGCCTTTTGCATCCCCAAATCTCTGCACATCACAGTGCACGTTTTTATTGATCAACCATTGAGATTGCAAGGATTGATCCCCAAGTTTGGCCAATTGCAATTCAGCCATGTTTCTCATCATTACTATCCTAAAACCTTTGATTTTGTGGCTGAAATCAGTCAAAGACTTAACCCTTGGCACAAGGCAGGGTTGCCTCTATCCATTAGCATTAAATGTAAAGGGATTTAGCCTGAATTTAGCCCACAAATCAGCTAGGATCTAGAGATTTTTCATCATTACTTGAGATTGCATTTTGGCCTATAAATAGAGATGCAAGGCAAGAGGAAATGCAGCATTATTACAGCATTGCATAGCATTATTACAGCATTGCATAGCATAAGTTAGAGCAGTTAATACAGCATTCAAAGAGCAAAAGAAACACTACTCATTCCAGCCAAACAACCAAAAAAAAAAACCAATCAAACACAAAGCCTTACAAAGTTCAAAAACCATCCAATACTCAAAACCTTTGCAAGAACCTTCAACCAATTCAAATCCATTGCAGCTGGAGCTTTGCTAAGGATCTCTGTAAGTATTCTAAGTACTGATCTTGCATTTACAATTGTGTTTGCATCTTAATTTTGGTCCAAAACCTTTTTGTTCTAAAAAACCCCTTTTGAATTTCAAAGAAATCCCAAGGTTTTCAAAACATCAAGACTGGTTTGTCCAGCCTTTTTCATCCCAAAAACTCAAAGTTTTTCACTCACCTAAAAGGTCCTGAGTGTGTTCAGAAGTTGTTTCTGAACAAAAGTTCAGAAACAGCTTCTGAACCCAAAAATTCGCATTGTTCGCAGTGCGAAGTCATGGTCGCAGAGCGACCATGACAGAACTCAGAATCTGAGTTTAGGTGCCCAAATGGCCAATTTTTGAGGTTCTAGCCCAATATCTCAGAACCTAAGAGTTTTTAAACCCATGTTTTTCAAACCAGTTCAAGGATTTTGCATAATAGTGGAAAATTCGCAAGTTCGGGTGACACTTTGTGGATAACTTGCAAAACAAGTTATGTTCCCAAACTTCCAAAACGGCATGAACAAACCAGCTATGTTCATCATTTTCAAATCCAAACTTGAACAATAAACATTGTTCATGATTTTCAAAACTCAAACGTGAACATACGCCGGATTTATTCGCTTTTCAAAACAATTCGCGAAATGAGCCGAACTTGTGCGTTTTCTAACAATTTGCTAAAATCCCTTCATTTTGGGTTTCAAACCAAATGTTTTGATATACCTTGGGATTTCTAAAGAATTCTACCCAAAAACATGAATGAAAAAGGGATGGTGTGACATATGTCTCTCCATTGCCCCGATTGTACGAATGCGTGACGTATGTCTCGTCGTTCGGACAATCGTCATTCCTTTTTTCAACGTATCCAACCATAACCAAACCAAATCTTGGCCCCTTGTGGTCAATCCGAACCTTTTGGTCCCCCGTGGCCACTAGATTCCATCCCCCGACTCATTTGAGTCACTCGGTCAATGTTCGACTCGTCCGAGTCCATTGTACCCGTTCTTGATCTCAATGGATCAATCGAACAATCCCTCGACTCGTTGGAGTCCCCTCGGTCAATGATTGACTCGTTTGAGTCCATTGCACCTCTTTTGGTCCCATTGCGAGCAACTCGAACCCTTTTACCCCAACGGACGTACCTTTTAACATTCTAGCGCGATTCAAACAAACGCTTAAGCCTCTCATGCGCGAGCATACAAGCTATACGCTTAACAACTCTCCCATGTGCTAGCATACAAGCTACGTTTAATCGCAAGAATTCGGTTAAAACATCGTCCATTTAAAATTAACCAACATATGTACGTTTTTCTACCAAAGAACTACGTACGCTTTGAATTCTCCGACTACCGGGAGATACGTAGGAGCAAGATCGACATCTTGTCAAGCGCAATAATAAAAACTTCCCTTTTTTCCCTTTCGTTTGTTTTTATCTCTTTTTCCCCCCTTTTTTAGTATATTTTCCTTTGACATAGATAAGCATGCGTGCAAAACATTTAAAAACAATTTAAGCTTTAGCCAAATAGAAGGTTCCCGTTGAGTACAACGGACGTGAGGGGTGCTAATACCTTCCCCTTGCGTAACCGACTCCCGAACCCGACAATGGTTGCGATGACCGTCCTTTTCCTCATCGTCAAGGGTTTTATTATCGTTTCCCTTCAAACAAAAAACTTAAGGGTTTATCAACGTTCCCTTTACACAAAAACTTTGGTGGCGACTTCACAAAGGCCCTCCGAGCGTTCGAGGACGTCCTCGGAGGATTTGCGCGTTTTTTAAACGAGGTGCGCACAGCTGGCGACTTCACTGGGGACCCTTTTCCCACTAGCGAGTCAAGCCTAATCTATTTGGCTTTTAAGCCAATTGTTTTTATTTTTCTTTGCGCGCCATGCTTTTATTTTATTCATACATATCATATCTATGCTTTATGTTTATATTTGCTTTATTTTGCTTTATATTCATATCATATATATATCAAATGCGGGGGTTACTTGAGTGATGTTACTCCACATTGTTCGGGTTAATGCCGGACGTGTGAGGCTCTCTACCCGAGCTTGAGAAAAAAACTAAGTTAGAAGGAGGTTGTGTGCGGAAGCCCGCGTTGACGTATGTCCGTGAGGTAGGATGCCCAACCCCGCTTAGAGGAGATTTTCACGTGGAATTAATTGAAGTCATGTCGACGTATGTCCATAGACAACCCTAATTCCATGTGAGATCAATGACTCTAAGGACCTCTTCTTAGGAGATTTCACTATTTAGAGCCTACATGTGAGGATGGGGGAAATTCCGAACCTTCACATATCACCCATTCGCATTCACTCATGTTTGTTACATTGCGTTATCAGGGGCAATCAGCATTTATTTTGTTTTTATGCATAATCATAGTTGGGGATAGGAGTGGCCAATGTGTTGAGAGGTAATAAAATTTTCAAAAATTCAAGTACTTCGCAGTGCGAAGTACGCGAATTTTGTCAGCTCAGTTTTCAACATAGCTGACCCTTCATTTACTCCCTCTCAACCACCCATTTCCACTATCTTTTTATCCCAACCGTTTTCTTTTTTCCTTTAACTCTTAATACTAAAAATAATTCCATAACTCAAAAAAAAAAGGGAGGGAGAAACTCTCAAATCTAAAAAAGAGTAGGCATATCCAATTGTGAATCTTCCATTTCTTTAAGTTTGTGCTTTATTCCATTCAGAACCAGCTACCAGGTACGATTTCCTTTCCTTTTTTTTTCTGTGTATATCTAATTCGTATTTCAACAATAAGGGTTTTAGGGTTTCTAATTTTGAAATCCCCATTTTTGAGTTTAAGTTTATAATAAGCTGCATTTAGTCCCTAGTTTGCTATATTAAGTTAGAATTTAGCAAGCATGCAGCATGGGTATCTGAAACAGGCCTGTTTCTTTCAATTTCCAAGTTGTTTTTTGAAAACCCCTTTACAAAAAATTGAAAGAGGGAGGGCTGTTAAGAGTTTCTTTCTGATACCCAGCCAGTGATTCTGAAGTCGCTTAGTTACATGCATTGTATGTTAGAAGCTTAAACCAAGAGGTGTAGGTTCAGATTTCTGGGTTTTTGCTGTCATGGTCGCAGAGCCAAGTTCAACTTCGCACTGCGACCTTTTTCTGGGCAACCCAGAAATTTTCGAACACCTTCGCACTGCGAACGTGCCTTCGCAGTGCGACTGTAGCAGAAACAGAACCTGTGTTTTTTCCCATTTTTTCTTTCAATTCCATTTGTTTCACCTCATATCACCTGTAATCCTACTAACTTTGCCCTTTTCCTTGCAGATGGCACCAAGACCAGTAGGAAAACGCTCGAGGGGTGAGGCATCGGGATCTAGACCCCAAGTGGGATTCGACGCCTCTCGCTTCTTAAGTCTCCGGAACGAAGAGAGATACGAAGAACTTCTTGGTAGGACGTTCTGGCCGGAGAGGTAGTTCATCATAGGCGAGCAGGGCACATGGCGAGAGTTGGCCCGGTTGATAAACCAACGCCGGTGGGGAGTTTTGGTAAACCCTCCCCTAAACCTCAACTATGACATAATCTGGGAATTTTACGCGAATGCCATTCCCGTGGATCCGGAGGGGGAGTTTACATATCAGACCATGGTGCGTGGTCGGATCATTAGATTCGATCGCGACGCCATCAATACATACCTCCACAACCCCTTCCAATTGGAAAATGATGAGCTTTGTGCTTTCCATAAGCACCAAAACCGTGGTAATTGGAACCACGATCTTTATGCCCAAACCATCTTCCAATCCGGAAAGGGATATGAGCTCAATGCGCCGGGGCAGCCCACAAAAGCCCTCAAGGGCAATCTCACCACCTACGCCCAAGTCATTTTTCACCTCATAGTCCACAACATAAAACCCAAAAGCCATACCTCCACCACCACCTTGGACGTGACCCCCCTAATCTACTATATCCTCACCGGTAAGCAAGTAGATGTGGCCAGGGCAATTTGCCAAGAGATTAAGATAGTGGTCGAGAGTGGCATCAAGCCACCGGCCAAGAAGATGTGCCCGCTTGCTTTCCCGGGTCTTATCATGGGACTCTGCCGGGAAGCCCGAGTAGCCATCCCCCCTCATGTGTCCGAGACCATTAAGAACCCCATTACGGACGAGTATATCTCTAGGCACTGCACAGGGAGGAGAGCGGCGAGGGCACAGCAGCCACGGCCTAGACCTCCACCAGCATCAGGGGATCATCACACATGCACTTTCATATTGGAGCAGAATGCCTCCACTCATCGATACATGACCATGATGCATGATTCCATGTATCGCCTTCAGAGGCAGCTGGGTAGGCCGACAGATCCCGATGATCAGATACCGACACCCCAGATGTTCGCAGCTCATGGTCGTTGGCCCGGGGATAGGCCAGAGTATGCAGAGGCTGGAGGCAGTGGTGCAGAGGCCGGAGGCCAGAGAGAGGATGATGAGGACGAGGATGATGAGGACGAGGATGATGAGGATGAGGAGACTGAGGATGATGAGACTTTCACTCCTTGAGTGACCCCTTTTTTTATTTATGCTTTCTCATGTTTTGTTGTTTATGTTTATGTCATTTTTCTCGTACACTCTTTAGAGGCTTCCTTTGTTTGTTACTTTGTAGCTATATTTGTACTCTTGTTTCGTTATTCGAGTACTTTTGCTTTTATTGCCTAGCCTTTGCATCATTATCATGCCTGCTTAATTTTTAATATGCGTAAATGTCGAAATTTTGTTGGTAATGTGAATTTGACAAATCTTTCCGCAACGGGTTAAGTCAAAGTTTTTTTTAACCATAGACGAATGGTAGTGATAAATTTGATCAATTTTCGCAAAGCTAAAATGCATGTTTCCTATTTTTTTCCATGATTAAACTTAAAAGGAGAATGTATATTCCATACCAAATTATACCATACAATTTGCGTTATTTAATATGTTTGTTCTATGAACCATTTAGAACCAGCCAGATGTGAGGAAGCCTCAAAGTCATCATAATACATATGCAGGAGACCGGCATTTTTGTTTAGCTCGATCTTTTTATGTTAAATCTGAATTTTCTTTTTTAATTGCATAAAAGTATTGACATGATCAAGGCATTTGTTTGAAAACGAGAGAAAACAATCAACCACAAATAGCCCACCCTGTGAGAAGTGAGTATTTGTGAAACCCCTTCGAGCCTAACAAATCAGAATTTTTAACTATGAACTGCCAACTTTCATAAAGCTCAACTGCTTAATGAGATTGCCGGAGTTTGTAAAAAATATTTTCAGTCCATAGTTAAAACATCACTGAATTCTGATAATTTCCTTTCAATTTTTGAACCCTTAAACCATCATGATTAGTGTCCCTTGCCAAAAGAGGAAGGAACATTCAATTAGGGTATCATACTAAAACAAGTTGGAAAAAAGGGAGGTTGTGAAAATCAAACAACGTTGAATTTCTTAATTGATCTTGACGACCAAGGAAAAGAAAGAAAGAAAGAAAAGCAAACCAAGAAAAAGAAAAGAGAAAAGAAAAAAAAAAGAGATCGATAAAATCCAAGAGTTGTCAAGATCAAAGAGAGAACGTTTGTAAGTCACCAAAAATGGTGATTTGGACAAGAAAAGGTATAAGTTAGGAAGAATGTTCCTCCTTGCTTGGCCATTTGAATTCAATTTCCCCACATATGACATTTCTTTTGTAACCTAGCCAAATTACAACCCTCAAAGACCTTTTGATCAATGCTTTCATGTTTTTAAGAAACAATAATTGGATGGACACATAACTCGATCGGAATGTTAGCAAACTTGCCGGATGAGTGTTCATTACCCGGTCACATTAATTTTCAGTCTGTTCTTTTACTTAAATGAGTGATTAGGTTGGTTCATGGATAGACATGTTATTAATTTGAACTGTACGATATAATTTTTGTGTGGTATTTATTTCGAATTTTTTCAGTACAATCTCGGAATAATGGGGACATTAAAATTGCATGCGAAAGTTTCATATGAACCACCAATCAAAGCCCGACCTTGCTCGGCAACCAACCATCAAAGCCCCAACCATGCTTGACACTCTCCCTACAATTTACAAAAAGCCCAATTGCCATTGACATTCCTCAAGCACCCAACAAAGGGCCTAATTGGCATCAGCAATCCCAAACACGATTAAAGGAACTACACCTTTGGGGCAGGTCACCTCCCCATTAACAAAATGCTTCCCAAGCGAAGTCTTCTACTTTTGTCAAAATTTCCCATTATGATAGTGTAAAAAATAATATTTCCAAAAAATTATGTGGAATCTTTTATGTTTTTGAATAAATAATAACAAGCACATTTTCTCTAAATTGTGAGTACTTAAAAGCGTGCATCAATATCTATCCATAGAGCAGATAAACCTCGCAGGCCAAGCATGGTTAATTGCTAAAGGGATTTCTGGTCATCGGTGAATCAAAAAGGAATATCCCCGTCGAATCAAGAGCCTGAAGGGACGATTCAAGCGAGACTGACCAACCAGAGCACAAGCATCCCCCAGCGGAACCAACAGTTATGCTCCTCAGCGGTTTAGCACGATTTACACAGCGGATTAACAATCCCCACGAGGTATTTATCCTTTATCAATTATCGCGGCCTTACCCCGCCTATATTCAAATATATCCCCTAAGACGTCATCCCCACGAGGATTACCGAATGTTTATGCCGGTCCACTTTTTACCTTGCCGGTTTAATCTCATCTCATTGAGTTTATCAGTCGTACAAGAGGAACAAAACTCCCCAGTAAATACCCTAAACATCCAAACACCAAACAAGGCTGGATATCGATCATGCTTCCAAAATGATCCTTATATCCCCATGAGCCAAACCTCATTGACATTCCCCAGGGAGTCTCAACCCCAAACAAGAAGTCCAATCATCATTGGCAGACAAACACAAATCCCTAGGACAAGCCCGAACTACACCGGTTTTGATCCCATTCGGGTATGTAGGCAAAGGACCTTGTCCTTCCAAACCAACCAAAAAAACAAAAAAAAAACCGAGTCATTATTGGCACAACCACAACCAAGACCGACCTTGCTCGGCACCCAATCAGCATCCCACATATTATGCATAACATAATTCATGAATCATGTCAATTTCATTCATGCATGCATATCCAAATCATTCATACACATGCATTTCATAAATCATGTCATGCATCCTCAATAAGGATTCTCCAGTGAATATCACATATTCACCAGCATCCATCAGCAGTTGAACAAGTGTTCCCCAGTGAACCTCCTTCGCAAACTATCACCAATTCCCCAGCAGGAATCCGTGATTGAGTCTATCTCATATCATATTGCATTGCATATCATACTGCATAACATGAAGCATAACATGCATCATACAATCAGGTTTTCCGGTTCAAAACCGGGCACCTATTCAGGGTAAGACCATTCCAGTTCACCGTTAGGAATCGACCTTCAGTGTTAGCGGCTGAATAAGATTACCTATCCTTAGGTATCGACCTCTAGTGTAAGCGGCTAGATAAGATCACCTCCCTCAGTGTTCGACCTTCAGTGTAAGCGGCTGAATAAGATCACCCCCTGTTTAGGAATCGACCTTCAGTGTTAGCGGCTGAATAAGATTACCTATCCTTAGGTATCGACCTCTAGTGTAAGCGGCTAGATAAGATCACCTCCCTCAGTGTTCGACCTTCAGTGTAAGCGGCTGAATAAGATCACCCCCCTGTTTAGGAATCGACCTTCAGTGTTAGCGGCTGAATAAGATTACCTATCCTTAGGTATCGACCTCTAGTGTAAGCGGCTAGATAAGATCACCTTCCTCAGTGTTCGACCTTCAGTGTAAGCGGCTGAATAAGATCACCCCCCTGTTTAGGAATCGACCTTCAGTGTTAGCGGCTGAATAAGATTACCTATCCTTAGGTATCGACCTCTAGTGTAAGCGGCTAGATAAGATCACCTCCCTCAGTGTTTCGACCTTCAGTGTTAGCGGCTGAATAAGATCACACCCATCCTCAGGAATCTACCTTCAGTGTAAGCGGCTGGATACGATTACCTTCATCCCCAGTGGATCTACCTCCAGTGTTAGCGGCTGGATACGATCAACCTTGTCAAATCATTGCATTTGCATATTTTTACTTTCATTGCAATCTTTTCATTCCGCGAAGGACAAAATTCGGGTCCTTCTTTTACTTAATTGATCTTCGCAAAGAGTTCATGAGATGCCCTCGGCACTCACAAACCCTATGCAAAGACACAATTAAGTAGGGGCAGCTGTAGTACCCCAATTTTGTCCTAAGCCTTTTAAAACAAAAAAAAATCAAAAAAAATCCAAAGAGGGAGAAAAGGTCAAAGTCAACAAAAGTCAACAGAAAAGTCAACATTTCAAAAATGATGACTTCGCACTGCGAAGCTCACTTCGCACTGCGAAGTCTGCGATTTTTCTGCAGATTTTTGGTGTTTTTGATTTAATTCCAGATTTTGTTGCACATCATTTGCATATTTATTTTAATCAGCATTCATGGCTATTTGGGCCAAGCAAAACCAGAAATGAGAAACTTGCCATTAATGCCAAGGTTGGAAGCTTTTTCTTCCAACCTAGCATGTGACAAGCAAGTGGGCTTGCCCTTGGGCAGCTCTTGTCCCCCCCAAGTGACCTGTTAACCACCCCAAGGTTGCCAGCCACCTGCTTGATGACTTTCCTCCTGCTTGCTCCCCTAAAACCAGTCAAACCAGCTGGATTTTTCACTTGAAAAAGCCATGAGTGCCTACCCTATTTTGCAACAGCTTTTCACCCTCTCACACCAGCCATATGTAGCCTTTTGCATCCCCCAATCTCTGCACATCACAGTGCACGTTTTTATTGATCAACCATTGAGATTGCAAGGATTGATCCCCAAGTTTGGCCAATTGCAATTCAGCCATGTTTCTCATCATTACTATCCTAAAACCTTTGATTTTGTGGCTGAAATCAGTCAAAGACTTAACCCTAGGCACAAGGCAGGGTTGCCTCTATCCATTAACATTAAATGTAAAGGGATTTAGCCTGAATTTAGCCCACAAATCAGCTAGGATCTAGAGATTTTTCATCATTACTTGAGATTGCATTTTGGCCTATAAATAGAGATGCAAGGCAAGAGGAAATGCAGCATTATTACAGCATTGCATAGCATTATTACAGCATTGCATAGCATAAGTTAGAGCAGTTAATACAACATTCAAAGAGCAAAAGAAACACTACTCATTCCAGCCAAACAACCAGAAAAAAAAAACCAATCAAACACAAAGCCTTACAAAGTTCAAAAACCATCCAATACTCAAAACCTTTGCAAGAACCTTCAACCAATTCAAATCCATTGCAGCTGGAGCTTTGCTAAGGATCTCTGTAAGTATTCTAAGTACTGATCTTGCATTTACAATTGTGTTTGCATCTTAATTTTGGTCCAAAACCTTTTTGTTCTAAAAAACCCCTTTTGAATTTCAAAGAAATCCCAAGGTTTTCAAAACATCAAGACTGGTTTGTCCAGCCTTTTTCATCCCAAAAACTCAAAGTTTTTCACTCACCTAAAAGGTCCTGAGTGTGTTCAGAAGTTGTTTCTGAACAAAAGTTCAGAAACAGCTTCTGAACCCAAAAATTCGCATTGTTCGCAGTGCGAAGTCATGGTCGCAGAGCGACCATGACAGAACTCAGAATCTGAGTTTAGGTGCCCAAATGGCCAATTTTTGAGGTTCTAGCCCAATATCTCAGAACCTAAGAGTTTTTAAACCCATGTTTTTCAAACCAGTTCAAGGATTTTGCATAATAGTGGAAAATTCGCAAGTTCGGGTGACACTTTGTGGATAACTTGCAAAACAAGTTATGTTCCCAAACTTCCAAAACAGCATGAACAAACCAGCTATGTTCATCATTTTCAAATCCAAACTTGAACAATAAACATTGTTCATGATTTTCAAAACTCAAACGTGAACATACGCCGGATTTGTTCGCTTTTCAAAACAATTCGCGAAATGAGCCGAACTTGTGCGTTTTCTAACAATTTGCTAAAATCCCTTCATTTTGGGTTTCAAACCAAATGTTTTGATATACCTTGGGATTTCTAAAGAAATCTACCCAAAAACATGAATGAAAAAGGGATGGTGTGACATATGTCTCTCCATTGCCCCGATTGTACGAATGCGTGACGTATGTCTTGTCGTTCGGACAATCGTCATTCCTTTTTTCAACGTATCCAACCATAACCAAACCAAATCTTGGCCCCTTGTGGTCAATCCGAACCTTTTGGTCCCCTGTGGCCACTAGATTCCATCCCCCGACTCATTTGAGTCACTCGGTCAATGTTCGACTCGTCCGAGTCCATTGTACCCGTTCTTGATCTCAGTGGATCAATCGAACAATCCCTCGACTCGTTGGAGTCCCCTCGGTCAATGATTGACTCGTTTGAGTCCATTGCACCTCTTTTGGTCCCATTGCGACCAACTCGAACCCTTTTACCCCAACGGACGTACCTTTTAATATTCTAGCGCGATTCAAACAAACGCTTAAGCCTCTCATGCGCGAGCATACAAGCTATACGCTTAACAAGTCTCCCATGTGCAAGCATACAAGCTACGTTTAATCGCAAGAATTCGGTTAAAACATCGTCCATTTAAAATTAACCAACATATGTACGTTTTTCTACCAAAGAACTACGTACGCTTTGAATTCTCCGACTACCGGGAGATACGTAGGAGCAAGATCGACATCTTGTCAAGCGCAATAATAAAAACTTCCCTTTTTTCCCTTTCGTTTGTTTTTATCTCTTTTCCCCCCTTTTTTTAGTATATTTTCCTTTGACATAGATAAGCATGCGCGCAAAACATTTAAAAACAATTTAAGCTTTAGCCAAATAGAAGGTTCCCGTTGAGTACAACGGACGTGAGGGGTGCTAATACCTTCCCCTTGCGTAACCGACTCCCGAACCTGACAATGGTTGCGATGACCGTCCTTTTCCTCATCGTCAAGGGTTTTATTATCGTTTCCCTTCAAACAAAAAACTTAAGGGTTTATCAACGTTCCCTTTACACAAAAACTTTGGTGGCGACTTCACAAAGGCCCTCCGAGCGTTCGAGGACGTCCTCGGAGGATTTGCGCGTTTTTTAAACGAGGTGCGCACACCCATCAACCTGAGACACCTTCTTCCTATGGCTCAGCATCCTTCCTTCAACAGGAACATGCAGCAGACACGCCACATTATCTAAAGTGATGGTCATTTCCCCAGTAGGCATGTGAAAGCTGCTGGTCTCGGAATGCCACCTCTCGCTTAGCGCCTGGAGCAGAGCATGATTAACAGTAGAATACCCTGTGTACAGCAAATCATGCAACCCACTCGCCCTTATAGGATCCCAAAACCAGCGTTGATTATTATGTGGACGCTGGAGATCTGCCACCTTCGCCCCGTGATTTATGCATCTCATCCTACGGGTGTTGCGAATCTAAAATAATAAAAAAACACCACATAAATCAAAAACATACAAAAAAAAAGCATATACTTCATATATAAAAAATTACGCGCGAACAATAATCGAAGACAAAAAAATAATCAGACAACGGCATGTGTTCATGTCATTTTTTTAAACGTTATCATACAAAAAAAACATATACTTCATATATAAAAAATTACACGCGAACAATAATCGAAAACAAAAAAATAATCAGATAACGGCATGTGTTCATGTCATTTTTTTAAAACGTTATCATACAAAAAAAAGCATATATTTCATATATAAAAAATTACGCGCGAACAATATTCGAAGACAAAAAAATAATCAGACAACGGCATGTGTTCATGTCATTTTTTTTTAAACGTTATCATACAAAAAAAAGCATATACTTCATATATAAAAAATTACGCGCGAACAATAATCGAAGACAAAAAAATAATTACACAACGGCATGTGTTCATGTCATTTTTTTTAAACGTTATCATACAAAAAAAAGTATATACTTCATATATAAAAAATTACGCACGAACAATAATCGAAGACAAAAAAATAATCAGACAACGGCATGTGTTCATGTCATTTTTTTTTTAAACGTTATCATACAAAAAAAAAGCATATACTTCATATATAAAAAATTACGCGCGAGCAATAATCGAAGACAAAAAAATAATCAGACAACGGCATATGTTCATGTCATTTTTTTTAAACGTTATCATACAAAAAAAACATATACTTCATATATAAAAAATTACGCGCGAACAATAATCGAAGACAAAAAAATAATCAGACAACGGCATGTGTTCATATATAAAAGTTAAAAAAGAAAAAGAAAACTTACATTATTTGCATTATACCACAACGGTAATGCAACGTGTGAAGCGTATGATGACAACAATGAGTCATCATAAGGTCCTCCAGGAAATGGAGCCACATCAGGTAACTCCTTGGGGGCTGTCGCAGCCGCAATCTCATCCTCATCTAGCGCAGCCGCATCGTCGTCCCCACCCTCATCCACAACATGCTGGACGTCATAGCCACCATATGTGGCATCATGTAAATGCTCCTGATAATGCAGGTACTGTGTGGGGTCCTCCACCTGCGACTGTGTCGGCTGATGAGATGAACTACCCTCACCCGCAGAATGATCAAGCCTCCGGCCTCTTCCCCTCTTAGGCACATGAGGGTTTGCAGTCTGCCTCTCCCTACGGTAGCTGCCGGTCATCGTCTGTCTACCAGCTCTCAATCTATCTGCATTCTGATCAGACATATCTACACAAAAACAAAACAACATTGTCATCAACATATGCATAATGTTGTTTAAGAGAACAAAACAACATTGTCATCAATTATTTTGACAAAACAAAACAACTTTAAATTTACAACATAAACACATAAACATAACCCTTAACTATTAATTAAACAAGAATAGTAGATAGATAAACCCTAATTCTTCTTAATCTAAAAATCCTCATCCAATGTAACACAATTTAACAACATAAACTAACTAAAAATCTAGTGCAAAGTATGTAACAACTCATCATTGTGTTAATTCAACTTCTACACATTCACATTGCACTTAAACATAATCTAAATTACATTTACAACAACAACATTCATCTATAACATTATAAACTAACAAAAATTTCAATTTTTACATAAACCTTAACCACATAAATCTACCAAAATTAACAAAAATAAACCTACACAAACTAACATAAACATTATAAATGATTAATACTACTTACTTGTGGTTTTGTAGAGATGATTTGCTTGATTTTTGACAAAATGGAATTGGAGAGGATTTGAGGAAATTTGAAGGTTCTGTTTTGTTGTTCTGGTTATGTACAGATCGCATCGGCAGTTAGCTGCCGATGGGGACGACGACAACTAACTGCCGATGGGAACCATCGGCAACAAACTGCCGATGGGAACCATCGGCAACAAACTGCCGTCGGATCCTTCCTATCGGCAACAAACTGCCGCCGGGGTAAAAACGTAAATTACTTGTGTGTTTTAGCCTTCTTTGAAGTGGGAAAATCAATTTTCAAATTCCAATTCAAAATAGTTGGTGTCCATTATGAGGCTACAGTAAAACATTTCCCAACCACACCCTTATCAAATCTCTTTTGGGATCGTAGCCGTTAGAAGTGCAACATCAAATGGGCCAAATGCGAATTTGGCCGCAGTTAAAGTCATGGTTAATGATCTACAAAATCAAAGTCAAGATCTCTAACAACAAGTAGCTGCCATAAAATGGAAGTCTGATCTAAACAATGAACAAACCTTTTTAATAGAAAATCCCCAACGGTGGCATTGGAGATCATGAATACTCCAGTGCCTGAAAACTTCAAACCTCTTCCTTTTGATCAAGTTATGCAAATAGGACATCCTTTTTTTGCTTCTATACATTTCAATTTAAATTAATTGGGTCTTGTTAACGAGTGCATCCAGGACACTCTTTAAGGATTCTTAAAGAAGAAATTATTTTATATAAAAGTCAAATATTTTGATTTCTAATGCATTGATTACACATATTTTCATAAAAAGTTATCATTTAAAGGTCTTAAAGAGTGTCCCGGGGGCACTCGTTAACATTTCCCAAATTAATTTACTAGTTTAAACAAATGCTCTTTTTTAAAAGAGTTGTCTTATTTGAACAACTATTTTTATGACAACTTTTGGTACAACCATAAATTTACAAAGAAATGGAGGTATCAACACAAAAACCAAAACAATAGCGAGAGAAAGTAAAAACATAATGTAAGTATGAGAGGGAAAGTTGTCACAATAGTTGTCAAAAAACGATCGTACAAATATCATTTCTCTTTTTAAAATATTGCTTTATGTTGAGAAATACGGTAGAACCCCAATAAATAAAAGAAAAAAAATTGAGAAAAAGATCAATTATTTGGATTTGATGGAATGATAAAAGTTGATTTCAATGAGAATAAGATACATGTTATGAATACTAATAATTTAGTGGATGTCCATCCTTAGTCTTCCACCTTCCTATAACTCCCATTAGTGAATGGATGGATAGTGGTCCTTAATTACTTTTGATCATTCATTTGCTCATTTTGTCCTATAAATTGGACTCATATTTTAGTGTAATGATACACTTGTGAAGTAATACAATATACTTTATTGTTCTCTCTTGTTCCATTTCTCTCTATTCTTCTATACTTTATAATATATTGCAATACTTTTGATTAATTTCATAACACGTTATCAGCACGATGCTTTGACCATTTGAGATTCGATTATTTGGAACATGTAGTTTTGTTTGAAAGAAGAACTAGGGCATATAATTCGGTAACACACAGTCTGGTTGTTCTTGTGGTAAGCCTTTTGAACCATTTTCTTTCTTTAGTTATATAATTATAATATCAACATTTACATCTCTTAGAAAATAACATTTAGATAACCACGACTATGGAGGTTCTAATCTCATTCATATCTATAGTTATATAATTTTTGTTTTGCACATAAATTTTGTTGAAAAAGTTATTTGACTTGTATAATTATCATTTTTTTGTTTGTTTGTTCTTGTTAAATTTTAGAAGTTCTTTAACTTATAATTATTATATCTTTCTTTATTTTTATTTTAAATTCCAGAAGAATTCAACAACGAATTATCCCTAAAGGATAGTTCAAAGAATGAAGATATTTTATTATATAGTTCTTGAAGAACTATTTTCCTTTTAATATTAAAGCATCCATGAAGGATTACGCAAAGAACGAATATATATATTTTTCCATTGATTTGAGATATAGTTCTAAAAGAACGAATAATTTAATATCAAGCATTCGTAAAAGATTGCAAAATAAAAATACTGTCATTTTCCTTTGTTATTCTCGATAGAGGTTTGTGGTGAGTTTTTGAAGAACTAGATCTTTGTTAACATCTATTGAATTTATATTTTTATCATGCTAATCTTTTATATTTTTAATAATTTTTTTATTGAATTTTATTCAGTTAACACATTAGCATGTTTGATATTCTTGATAAATTTTTGAATCATTTAACATCGAGTATCCCTGAAGGATTGCACAAAAGAATTGTTCTTGATCATGTATAATTCCTGAGGAACGAAATATATATGAAGATCAAAAGAATTGTCCCTGAAGAATTGCAAACAATCAAATTTTTATTATTGTTTATGAAGGTTTGAAATATATATAGTTCTTGAAGAACTAAATATTTAACATCAAGCATCCTCGAAGGATAGCAAAATCATGACATTCCTTGGTGTTGATAGATTTATGGTTGAAAATAAGATCTATTTTATCTTTGTATTATTATTTTTTTTTAAAAAAAAATATTGAAGAGTTACACGTTGAGAATGTAATGTAGTTCTCGAAGAATTAATTTGTTTTTTTTTAGGATCTCTGAAGGATCGCTCAAATAAATAATTTTCTTGTTCATTGTTTATGAAGATTTGGAATATAGCTCCCGAAGAACTAAAATTTAATATTAAATCATCCTTGAAGGATGACAAAATTGTGATTTTACTTGCTTATTGTTCATAGAGATTTGTGGAGTTCTTGACCACAATTAAAATATATAAGATCTATTTGATCGTAGTATAAATTCTATGAAAGAATTAAAGAAAATAAATAAATTATTTATGCCTCTTGAATGTGCTCCTGAAGTAGCAAAATTGAGAAAATAATATCAAGAAAACTTTGAAGATAAATCACATTTGTGATTGAACATAAGAGTAGTCATTGATTGAAAAGATGAAGTCTCACATGATAAATTAAACTTTATTTTTAGATTGAATCATCTATACTAGTTGTTTCGTATAATTTGTGCTCCACATATTTATTTATTTTTTGGGTAGAATGCTCCACATAATTGCTTTTCTAATGAAATAGTAGGTATTGTGTTTATGAATTTGATATTATTGCTACTTTTGAAACGATTAAGATTTACAAACTATATTGTTTTGAAATGAGAACTTGTTAGTTTACTGAATAACTATAAATCATATTTGTATTATGGATTCCTTCTAAAAAGTATGTCTATGCTATTTCGAGGTTTCGTTCAAGTATTGCTCCTACAACTTGGACTCACTAAGGAGTACAATAATTTTATGTATATTTTGTTGGATATTGTTTATAAATAAATGATTTCTTATGTAAAAGACTATAAAAAATTGGATGAGTGATAGAAAGAAACTAAACTAATTTTATTATTATATTTGGCATTGCAAAAATTATTAAAGGCTCCAGAAGAGTCAATATATTGTTATATAGAGGAATAGAATTACACATTGAGAATGCATTATATTCCTCTAGGTTTCATAGAAATTTATTATCCTTCTTAATGGATATCATATTGAAATAAGAAATAAATGAGATATTGAATATCTCTATATATATTACGAGACATGTTTTGGATAGAAATAAGTGTAGATAAAAAATTACATGTCTTCATATGGATTGACTACACTTATATTAGTGCAATTGAAACACGTATTATTGTAAAATTGAAATTTACATATCATATTAAATTTATTGTTGGCAAGACCGGTTGGGTTATCTCGGATCTATTATGATGCGAAAATAGTTAAAAATTTATATGGACATGTATTGAAGAACCAGAAGATTCTTCAAACCATTAATGTTTGTGTGTTATTACTTTCCAAAGTAAGTTGACAATCTGAGAAAATAAGTCTCTTATATATATTAGGTGATATTTGTGGATGAATACACCGATGATGTGAATCATTTTGATACCTTATAACTTGATTTAATACATCGACTAAATGATCACATATATGTTTATTGTCAACTCACAACCAGAAGTTTGTGAGATTGTTTTCTCAACAAATTTGACTAAGAGCTCAATTTTTTTGGTGTTTTCAGGAAGCATTTAGTAACTATCATTTCTCAATTTAAATTGATATTGAACATCGTGTAGTATATGTTCATAAAAAAATGGTCTTGAAGGTCCATTTTTTAGACGTCTAAAGTTAATTGTATGAATGATACTTATGAGAACATAACTTCTAGATTCTACTTTGAGAACATGTAATCTTGTATGTTGAGATATTGATTCGCATCAAGCCATCACATTATTATGTGTAAGTTCTCCCCTTAATTTATAATTTATTTTAGGTTAACAACCAAATATTTTTCATCTAAGTGAATTTTTGGATGTGTTGTGTATATCACAATTGCTCCAAAATAATGCACTAAGATAAATATTGAAAGAATATTGGGAAAATATATTTTATATGAATCCCCTAATATTATAAATTGTATTGAGCCAACTTCAGTAGGCCGATTATCGATTGATGAATTAGTTTTCCCAATATTAGGGGGAGAGAATAAGCAGCTGAAAATGTGAACCCGAAGTTCAATTGAATGAAAATGTGAACCCGAAGTTCAATTGAATTATTTGAAAGGAAATATTATTATCTCATCTTGATCCTCAAAATATCACTCATTTGCAAAGTTAAACAAATAAAATAGCATCTGCTAATGCTCCAAACGAAATAGATGTCTCTGTAGGATAATCTAATATTGCAATTGAGTCTCAATCATGCATCAAGCATGGTAAACCAATCGGTTCTAAATATAAAAATCCACAAATAAGAAAAGGAGCCAAAATGAAAGATAACCCAAATGAGGATATAAAAACTCTAAAAGAGTCGTCTAAATAATGGATTTTTTTTAGTTCCAGAAGAACTTATCAGGTACCTGAAATTTATGAAATATCGATAAATTATGTCATGAATGAAAGATCTCAATGAAATGAGATGGAACCGAAATGGAGTCAACGTTGACGTGCTTTTGCATATAATATAGCGCTATATGTGATAACTAAATAATGAGGATCATGGGTTAAATCTATTAAAGAATATAGGTAAAGAAAATATCTACAATTAGAAAGAGACAATTTCAGCAAAATCAAACTCATAATTTTTTTGTGGACATGTAGTCCGCACACTTGAAGTTATGAAGTTAACTGGATATATATATATATATATATATATATATATATATATATATATATATATATATATATATATATATATATATATATATGATTTTTCGCGCGAAAAGAGAATTAGAATAATATAATATATTTTGATATGTTCACTGGAAGTGAATTGGTAAATATTTACCGTTTATTTTTTAGAGACATATATATTTTTTAAGAGACATATTCACCTGAAGTGAATTCAAGATCTTTTTCATACTTGATTAAGTTCAGTAGCATATGAAATGCTCAAATTATATGAAAGCTATGTTACAATTTATTTGTATGGCTCACTTGATAGTAATGATTATATGAAACTCCCTTAAAGATTTCATTTGCATAAGACATACTATATTAAAACTATTGAAAAGATGACATCATTTGTCCATTTTAAGGATTTGGAAATGAAATTGTTATAATTGAATTTATGATAGTGGTATAAATATTATTAGAACTCCTGAAGAGATTCTAAAATCGATTGGTTGTAGAAAGATTTGAAATTAAATACGTTGCATGCACAAAGTTTGTCGGATTTGCAAATTCATTATTTAAATGTGATTGTGTGCGTCAAGAAACTTATATATAAAGTATACTAAAATAATTTGATATGGACAGATCTAGTTGATTGTGTACTAAAATGATTGTGATGTCACTTGATGTTAGTTTATATCATGTCCTCAAGAAAATGGTGAACAACTTGAATTGGTCTTGAAGTACCATATCTTATTAGTTCAAACGAGGAAATTAACATATTTTGTTAATTTTGACTAAAGCATATTTTGTTAATTATATGTATCGTGGTATTTTGCTTTTGTCAATATTAGTAAATACAGATATCGAAACAAAGTCAAGCATACATTTTGTATCTTAAAGAAACAACATAATCAAGGAAGTGGAGAATGATCTTTTATTAAGGATGATGATTTTAAAAATACAAGAAACTTGTGGATTTCTTAAAGGTGCTCTTGCAATAACTCAATATGAAGAAACTTCTCAAGCACCGCTAATATGAAGAAGACTATGAAGATAAACCAGATCTTTCAACAAAGTCGCTGCAAGTAAAACTTTTGAGTAACCAGAACAAATATTATTTGATTTTCTTCCTCTCATATATGATTGTCTTTATGAGGGGGAGACATAAATGTGGTATGCACTCTTTTTCCCTTAACCATAGTTTTATCCCATTGGGTTTTCCTGGTAAGGTTTTTAACGAGGCAAACTATCACACACAAAAGGGATATTGTACTCTTTTTCCTTTACTAGAATTTGTAACATCCCGCCTAAGACTCGAATACTTATTAATATTGAGACGATGTATCGGAATGTTTTAAGCAAAGGACAATTTGGTAAATTGCCAGTTAATGGGTTATTTATGTGGCAAGGGTAATATTCCGCTTAAAGTATCAGTTATTAGCGTCAGAAACTTATGAAGCAAGCATGGCGATTTTGTAATATTAAGCAATGGCAATATAGTAATTTCGGATAAGAGGGAGATTATTTTAAAAAGGGGGAACAAGATATTTTTCCCACATTCTTTTCTTCTCCCCTTCACTCTCTCAATTTCGGTTCCTCTCCCTCACCCTCTCTAAGCACATGCTTTCCTCTCCCTCTCCATCAACTCATCAATTCTCAATCCAATTCTTGAGAGAGGTATTGCAAAGCAAGCTTGTATTGGAAGCTAGAAGAAGGGAAAGAAACAAGGAGATTTGAGGAAGAATCAAGAGAAAAGGAAAGTGGATCAAGCTAGGGTTTAAAGTTGAGAGCTTGACAAGGAACCTAGCAATCAAGGTGAGCTCCATAGGGTTGTATAACCCATTTAAGTAGTTTTGTACATTTTACAAGTTGAATCAAGGTAGAGAATTTATGCCCTAATCCCTTGTGTATTAATTCCTTGCCTAATCATGTTATTATCTACCCTTATGCCTTGTAAAATTCATTCCCATAAGCTGTTTTGATGATTGGGGATGTTTGGTTTAGCTTAGGAAGCAAAATTATGAGTGCTGCTGAAGCCAAAATCGTGCTACGATTTCTGGGCATCGGGCTACGATTTTATGCCCTGATTTCATGAAAACTCTCGCAAAATATCGTGCTCCGATTTCTTGAAATCGTGCTACGATTTTCTCTTTTCCCAGCTTTTTGTTCATGAGTTTTGGCTTGGTATTAGGGTAGGATGAGGAGTAAGTATGGCATTAGGAGATGAATACTAATACTCCTAAGTTATATAGACATATAAAGGGATTAGCAATGGGATCATATCTTTGTGAGTGAAATCCCTACATTCACCTAAGTACATGTAAGCCAAGATAAATTCCGAATCCAAGCTTAAGACCTATTATGGGTTAAGTAGTCAAGAATATTGTAGTATTTAAGTCTAGAACCTTTTATAGGTTAAGCAATTACGAATGATTACCTAAAGATTAAGAGCAAGTTAAGAACCTATTTATAGGTTAGATATTCAAGAATGATTACATATGGATGCAATAGATATGCACAAGATTATGAACGTATAAGATATGTATATGAACTTAAGTTAAGAATTTAATGATGAAGAATATGATAACGTGTTCATCAGACTCCGGATTATGCCGGATGGGATTTCTCCGAAAGGGTTATCCACACGTAAGTTATAAGACTATGTTAAACGTGTTCATCAGACTCCGGGATTCGCCGGATGGGACTCTTCCGAGAGGATTGTCCACACGTATGTAAAAGATTTAAGCATGTCCAGCAGGCTCCAGGTTACGCCGGATGGGACTTCTCCGAGAGGGTTGTCTACATGTAAGATGTGTCCAGCAGGCTCCGGATTATGCCGGATGGGGCTTCACCGAGAGGGTTGCCTACACAAAGATAAGAGGAGTCCGGTGTTAGCCTGATATGATAGGAATTTCACCGGTATGATGGGAGATGTACTTCGGGGTTACTCCACCCGGATGCACTCCGTAAAATGAACCAAGATAATGATTGTTTGTTCAACCCTAACTTCTAACTTAACGTGATTGATAAGTGCCAAAATTGAGTTTAAAAGCTTAGTTAATTTAAGCACTTTTGTAGCTTGTTTTACAAGTTATCATGGGAAATGATCATAATCAATGATCAAATGCCCACTATTGCTTTTACTTCTTTCCCCATCCATTTATGCAGGAAAAAGCAAGCCAGGACCTGAACATCAAAAGAATTATTGAAGAGAAGCATGAAGACAATCGCCTAGCGAGCCCTTGGCGATCAATTGGCGAAGATAGGCAGAGAGTTCTTCAGGAACAGTGGAGCTTGATTTCGCTCAGCGAAATCTTCGTCGCTCAGCGAAATCAAGGCGGTTTAAAGAAGACTTGAAGACGTGGCTGAAGACAACTGGCAAATTCAGCAAGTTTCGCCGAGCGAAAATTGTCTCGCCGAGCGAAATGTCACATAACAGCTTTTTGTATTTAAGCTTTATTTTCAGTCTTTTTCATATAGATTTTACTAGATAGCTTATATTTTCGCCCAGTAATCATTAGGACTTAGTTTTTAGGGCTAGAAGCTTTGAACTTCATTGAGCAAAAGTGATTGGGTAGTGGAAATCAACCAAAGGCTTTGGGAAATCAAGACTTGGGTTTGTATTTTCATCTTTTCTCTTCTCTTTTGTAAAGTTGACATGAGAATGATCAACTAACTTTTCCTTTGTTGGGATTGGAGGTAATCTTTCTAGCTTAGATGTAATAATTGATTGTGCAAACATATGGTTTTAGCTATTTATGTGATTTTGAGTTATTCTTGCTATTCATTGTCATGTTTTGATTTAAATGCTATTGACGAATACGTTTGAATCTTATGTGAGAATAATCTCTATCAAAATAAGAAAATCTAGAAATGGAAATGGGTTTTGATAATCGCACATAGTGTCGGATCTTAATGCTTTCGGATCGTTTGATCGATTGGGAAATCGTCGATTAAACGATACGATCGATCTCACTACGTCGTTTGGGAAATCAACGACGTTGTCGAGCGATACGTGATAATTTCTCTAAAACGCTAAAGTCCATATGCATAGTTTTTAGATTACATTCGACGCTCGTTTGAGAAACTCCAATCGCAACGCTTTTATTCCCTATAACTTTGTCATTTTATTTCTGTTTTTAGCTTTCTTTAGTTTATATGCAAACCACACGAAACCCTAACTCAAAACGATACCGATTGTTGAACGGTTCGAAGTAGCGCACCAATCCCTGTGGAGACGATACAAAAATACTTACCTCGTTTGTTGCTGGAATACTACAGCTAACAAAATGGCGCCGCTGCCGGGGATTAGTGTTTAGATATTTTGAACATCGCAATAATTGGTAGTGTTTTGAGCTTTTGTATATTCTTGTTAATATTTTTCTTCTCTTTTGTACATTATATTTTGTGTTTGCATTAACCCTCTTTGTTATACAAAGAAAAGTTTCTTGTTAGTTATTTGTGTTTCAGATTCTCAACATAGAGGCAATCATGACTAATCATGATTATTTCAACTCCTATACTCCATACGAGTATGAATCATATCAACAGTATCAACAATATCCGTCTGAAGATGAACAAATGGCAAGAACGGAAAATATCTTGAATTTGTTCATGCAACAATCCATGATCAACATGCAAAATACCAACCATAGATTGAGAGCGTTATCAATCCAGTTGGATATTTTGCAAGCTCAATTGAATTTTTCATCAAGAATCATGGAGGTTCAGACCAACAATCAGTCCACTTTGGAATTTGGAGAGATTGTTGAAGACGAGGTTGATGAGAGTGAGGAAGAGACGATGTTTGAAGGATGTGGTATTAGGGAATTTGAAGAAGAAATAGAGATACCACACAACTTAGAACTTCCTCAACCAAGGTCAGAAACTGAAGAGGCCACTGTTGATAGTGAAGAAGTGATAGACATTGAGAAGACGGAACAGTTTCTTAACAAGGAAGAAACTTGTGAAAAAGAGGGGATGAGAGTGAGCAAGGCCGAAATTGATTTGGTAATAGACAACATTTGTTCCTTGCTCAGCATATTTTGGATAGGGAGGTTATGGACTCCACATCAGCTGTTCTGCAAGTTCATGGAATTCCTCCCACAGAAAAGGGATACTAGAGCTGATGTGCGCTCCGTCTCATATTGGCCACCCTAACGAATCAGGCGTCGAGCTAACGACGTAAAACAAGCGCTTGTTGGGAGGCAACCCAACTTTGTAAGTTTTTTATGCTTTATTTAATGCTTTTTAATAACTGTAGGTGATGCTGAAATTGGCAAGTCTTTTTAATGCTGCATTTTTGAAATTCTGCTATCTGTCATTCTCGCTGAGCGAGATATACTTCGCTGAGCGAGGCTTACTGATAAGCTCTTTAACAGCAAAGTAACAGATGCATGATAATGATAGAAATTGTTTGATTTTGCAAAGCCATGTTAATTGTTTCTTGCTTTTCTATGTGTGTACTTGAATTTAATATGAGTACTTTGCACAAAAAATTTATCTCATACAATTTTATGCGATAACATGCTTATATGTGAACCACTTAGAACTAGCCAAAATGTGAGGAATCCTCAAGTCTTTGTATATACGCAGGAGAGCGGCATTTTAGTTTAACTCGATTGTTTTATGTTAAATCTGATAGTTGTTTTAATTTGTATGAAAGCACTGATATGATCAAGGCATTTTTTGAAATTGAGTATAAACACTTGACCACAAAAAGCCTACCCGGTGAGAGAGCGAGTATTTGATAACCCAATTTGAGCCTAATGAATCAGAATCTTTAACTATGAACTGCCAATATTCATAAGCACAATGCTTAGTGAATTTGCCCAAATATTTCAAAATCCAGTTCATAGTTAAATCACCAATGGATTCTGATATTCTTACATTCATTTTGAACCCTTATCCATCGTGTTTATTGACCTTTGCCATAATGCTAAAGGAACATTCGATTAGGGTGTCATTGAATTAAGTTGGGGAGAAAGGGAGGTTGTGCATGTCAAGTAATTGGTGAATTTTGAATTTGATCTTGACAACAAAAAAAAAAAAAGTAAGAAAAAGAACAAAGAAAAAGAAAAGAAAAAAAAAGAAAGAAAAAGAACAAAGAAAAAGAAAAGAAAAAAAGAGAAAAATCAAAAAGTTGTCAAGATCAATCAAAGAAAAATTTGTAAATCACCAAAGGTTGTTTTTGAATAAGGAGGAAGTGTGTAAATAGAATGAATGTTCCTCTTGCTTGGCCATTTGAATTCAATATCCCACATATGACAATTCTTTTGTAACCAAGCCAAATTACAACCCTTAAAGACCTTGTGATCATTTGCTTTTGTGCTTTTAGAAATGATAATTAGATGGACACATAACTTGATCGGTATGTTAATAAACTTGCCGGATGAGTGTTCATAACCCTCACATCATGAGTTCAATTTGCTATATTTACTTCTAAAGGAGTGTGTTAAGTGTGGTTCATAGATAATTATGTTATTGCCTTGCATTGTATGATGTGAATTTTGTGTTTAGGACTTATGTCATATTCATTGTATATATCTAGATTAATGAGAAACTTAATACTTGCCCGCACAATCCGCATTTGAATTTTGCATCTGAAAACTTTTCATTTCTTTGCATGTTTTGAACTTTTGTCCAAAGCCTTGTTTTTCCATTTTGTTTGAGTCCTTTGTTTGAGGACAAACAAAGATTTAAGTTGGGGAGTGTGATAAGTGCCAAAATTGAGTTTAAAAGCTTAGTTAATTTAAGCACTTTTGTAGCTTGTTTTACAAGTTATCATGGGAAATGATCATAATCAATGATCAAATGCCCACTATTGCTTTTACTTCTTTCCCCATCCATTTATGCAGGAAAAAGCAAGCCAGGACCTGAACATCAAAAGAATTATTGAAGAGAAGCATGAAGACAATCGCCTAGCGAGCCCTTGGCGATCAATTGGCGAAGATAGGCAGAGAGTTCTTCAGGAACAGTGGAGCTTGATTTCGCTCAGCGAAATCTTCGTCGCTCAGCGAAATCAAGGCGGTTTAAAGAAGACTTGAAGACGTGGCTGAAGACAACTGGCAAATTCAGCAAGTTTCGCCGAGCGAAAATTGTCTCGCCGAGCGAAATGTCACATAACAGCTTTTTGTATTTAAGCTTTATTTTCAGTCTTTTTCATATAGATTTTACTAGATAGCTTATATTTTCGCCCAGTAATCATTAGGACTTAGTTTTTAGGGCTAGAAGCTTTGAACTTCATTGAGCAAAAGTGATTGGGTAGTGGAAATCAACCAAAGGCTTTGGGAAATCAAGACTTGGGTTTGTATTTTCATCTTTTCTCTTCTCTTTTGTAAAGTTGACATGAGAATGATCAACTAACTTTTCCTTTGTTGGGATTGGAGGTAATCTTTCTAGCTTAGATGTAATAATTGATTGTGCAAACATATGGTTTTAGCTATTTATGTGATTTTGAGTTATTCTTGCTATTCATTGTCATGTTTTGATTTAAATGCTATTGACGAATACGTTTGAATCTTATGTGAGAATAATCTCTATCAAAATAAGAAAATCTAGAAATGGAAATGGGTTTTGATAATCGCACATAGTGTCGGATCTTAATGCTTTCGGATCGTTTGATCGATTGGGAAATCGTCGATTAAACGATACGATCGATCTCACTACGTCGTTTGGGAAATCAACGACGTTGTCGAGCGATACGTGATAATTTCTCTAAAACGCTAAAGTCCATATGCATAGTTTTTAGATTACATTCGACGCTCGTTTGAGAAACTCCAATCGCAACGCTTTTATTCCCTATAACTTTGTCATTTTATTTCTGTTTTTAGCTTTCTTTAGTTTATATGCAAACCACACGAAACCCTAACTCAAAACGATACCGATTGTTGAACGGTTCGAAGTAGCGCACCAATCCCTGTGGAGACGATACAAAAATACTTACCTCGTTTGTTGCTGGAATACTACAGCTAACAGTGATATGAAAGATGATACGAATATGAAAACGAATAGGTATATCTTATATGTAATACGAGATATGATGATTAGTTCCTAGTGAACGAGATGTGATCATAGGATGCCCCAAGATCACTACGTATAAGGCTAAGATAAGAATAGAGCATGAAATGCATGAGACTAAGATATGCAGCGATCCTAGTTCTCCCTCTTGATCGCGAAATAAGTAAAGGTTAAGACTTGGCGAACATAGGTATCCCCAAGATTGCCGAGGTAGGCACGGCGACCCTAGGTTCCCTGTGGTTGCCAACAGTAGGTAGGGTAGGAGCTCACTGAGACGTAATGTCTCACCCCAATCCTTCTGGTGCAGGTTCTACAGGTTAGCAAAAGGTACATGAAGCTGTTCTACACGGAGACGCTGGATGGAGTGCAGTTGCTCGCCTTGGACAAGCTCAGAAGTTTATCAGTATATGTTAAGTATTTGTATATGATGTCTGGATAAATGTATAATCGAGCAAACTCGTACTCATTCAGTTGTATTGTTTGTAATATTATTATTGAAAATTTTAAATGTATCCAGTATCAGTTTAATGCACATGCTAATATACTAGTTAAAGTTAGTATGGGTGTTACAGAATTTTTTTTCCACTGGGTTTTTCTCTAGTAAGGTTTTAATGAGGCATATCCTGATGGACATCCAAGGGGGAATGTTATGAATTTAGTGGATGTCCATCCTTAGCTTCCACCTTCCTATAACTCCCATTAGTGAATGGATGGATAGTGGTTCTTAATTACTTTTGATCATTCATTTGCTCATTTTGTCCTATAAATTGGACTCATATTTTAGTGTAATGATACACTTGTGAAATAATACAATATACTTTATTGTTCTCTCTTGTTCCATTTCTCTCTATTCTTCTATACTTTATAATATATTGCAATACTTTTGATTAATTTCATAACAATACACTTTTTTTTTGGGTACATAATAAGATACACTGTATACAACAATGTTAATTTCTTTTAAGCTTATATAGCGATATTAATTCTAAGGTACTCTCTCCGGTCCTTATTATAAAAAGAAAAACCAAAAAACATTAAAACCAATACAATCATTAATTGTTTTAACTTTTTAAATATTTTTACAAATATACCCTTATAGAAAGTTGAGAAACATTAAATACATCTACTAATATTAAAATGACAACCATTAAATGAGGGGTAGAAAAATCTTTTAAGCAATAACTACACCTTAAAAGTTGTGATATTTTCTTATAAATAGGACCAATTTTTTTTTTGAAAAAATTTTCTTGTATAAAGGACCGGTGGAGGGAGTAACAAACAAGTCAATGTTTTTAAGAAGAAAAAAAAAACTAAGGTAACAAATTTCAACTAACTTAAAATTACTACTAATCGACTTATAACTACTTTAACCACGCTGCTCCAACATCGCCGTAATTTTTCCAAATCCAATACCAATTCAAATATACATTATATCTAAAACTTTCCAAAATTATAACTCTTCCATACTCGTTCAATGCTCTTTGTTGTCGTCGCCATGATGATGCACTCTCGGTCGTTCAAGTGGTGTTGGTTTCTGGATGATGGGTGGTGGATTTTTGGGTGGTGGATGCGGCTTCCATTTGTGTTTCCCTTTCGTCACCTTGTCTTCACCGTTTTTGGCCTTTATCTCTATTTTTTTTCAGATCTGTTAAGATCTGCAATTTTATTGGCTTTGGTTCACCGCCACCGCATCGGTGGATTCAGGTAGGATGTGAAGGTGATGTTTCCTCATTTTTCTGGCTTGTGGCCATCATATCGTTCTCAAATATGGTTTGGTCCGTCGTGATTGAATTTATAGGGTTTGACAAGAAATGACTGTAAATTTGCTTTGATTGTCACATTAAATTTGTTTGTGCATGGATTCGTTACCGTGTTGGCGGTCGGGTCCACTCCAACTCTTAAGATCTAGGTACAATGCTCGTCAATTTACACACCCTTTTTTTTTACAATTTGGTTTCGCGCCGCACGCGGACTCGTTGGATTGTGCACGTGGTATGTTCTAATTTTATTTTGATTGAGTTTTGTGGTCATGTACCCTTTTGGGTTGTTATGTTTTACCCTTTTACTGTCTCCCCAATGTTTTTTAATTTGACCTTTTATTCTAATCTAATTAAGCTTTGTTTGCGAGTTTGGAGGAAAATGAAGATGAGTTTAAAAATAAAAAGAAGCAAGTGAAAGAAATAGATGACATTGAGACGAGAAAACTTTGGTGGTTCATTTTTCTTCATAATACAAAATCCTCCTCATTTTGGGGAATTCAAAAATCATATTGGAGAAGGGTTTTTAGGGGTTTGCATGAATTCTTCAAATTTAATCTATGTTGTTATAATATTCTCAAAATTAAAAATATATTAATCATAAGCATTAATTTATCATTATCTAAAAATTTACTCTTTCAAAAAAGTGAAAGATTTTACCATTTTTTTCTTTATTTTCAACCCTTCAAAGCCTTCCCTTCCCCTCCCCTCCCCTCCAAACTTCCAAACAAGTCTTAGAGAGTTGTGATCCTTTTACACCTCATTTGCTTAAAAAAGAATTTGATTTAATTTATTTCATTTCCATACAAAATACAAGTTATAGTATATTTTTCCATGCTCTAGTGGATATGAAATACCTATAAAACATACTGTTGATATCATGAGCCAACTATTTTTGTATATGACATGCCCCTTCACCGAAGGGAATTAAAATGGAGCCGTTCTATATTCATTTTATTCCTTCTTTTTCTAAAGGTTTGTTTGGGAGGAGAATTTTGGAAGGAAGGAAAGAGCTTGTTTTTCCTTTTTAAATTAAAAAGTTATAAAATGTTTAAAAAATGAAGTGTGATTGAATTTTTATATGATCATATATTATGATATTCTTAAAAAAAATTAAAATCTAAAATTGCTATATTAAAATATAGATCTAACATTACGAACTTTTTAATTTTTTATTATTGTTTTTCATTATTTATGAGTTAGCTTTACATTCCAACTTTGAGATTAAGTTTTTTCGGCGACAAACGAACATGGTTGTTCATAACTTAACAAGGACGTTATGTTCTTGGACTAGTCACAATGTTTTTTAGATTTCTCCTGCTTGTATTGAACAATTATTGATTGGTGATATCAGTTAAACTTGTTTAGTTAAAAAAAACATTCCGAACCTCTCCTGTCAAAACCTTCCAAAATTTGCCTTTCAATGATATTATTACATTTGCTATTGTACGTGTATGTGTGTCAATTGTTATCAAATGTGTTTATAATGGCCCCGCTAATTCACACCTTTTGTAAGAGGGTTGAGCTATCCCAACACAAATTTTAACATGTTTCGTTTTTAGGGACAAAGCAAATCTTATTTGCATATATTAAAAGCACTAAATAACACGAACTTAACCATTTGTTTGGGTTCATGCTTCTTACTTCTCGGATCAAAAGGTAAGTAAACAAAATATATTCAATTGTTCTAACATGCCCTGGCCTGAACCTTTTCTTTACTGGTTTTTCTTTTTTTGCAAACTTTGGAATATCATTAACCGTAATCATGATGGTTGGTAGTGGTGTCTATTCGGTTTTACACATCACTTTAGTTATTAATAACTATATAAAACTATGGAATTACATCAATCAAGATCACCGTGTTGCGTTTTCGAAGACTATGTGTATCTTCTAGACTTCTAGTTAGAACACTTGTTATAATCAAGTCACGGTCGTGATGCATGAGTCAGTTGTCCCTCTCATTTTCACAATACCCTTATATTAAAAAATTATCAAAGTAGTGTTAATTATTTTGAAAGAGTTGTTATTGATCTACTTTTGGGATATTCCTGCCCATAGATTAAGGATACCACTTTTCTAGCTAGTTTTGTTAAATAAATGTACCTGGGTTTGATGGGACTGAAGGCACACCAATTAGAGTGTTGATTTTTTTAGCTATGTTCGATACGGATCCTATTTGTTGATATTACAGAGGGAATGTCATATTACATTACTCAACCCAATGTGACACAACTTTTTTTTTTTTTTTTTATCTCACAAGTATAATGCAAACAAGCAATAAGTTGCTTGTTATGTATTTTTGAATGACAAAATCAATCATCATAAATCAATTTAATGATGAACTTGTACTATTTTTAATAAAAAAATAAAAAATTTATAAAAATGTAAATTTTCTAATAATAAAAAATAGATAGCATATATAATATTTATTAAATTTATTAAAAATATTAAAGTTCATATTTAAATTAGTTACATTTAAGGCCCTTAAAGAGTGCCCCGAAGGCACTCCTTAACATTTTCCTACAAAGATATAGGTGGTATGTTTGTCCTAGTTTTCTCTCTTTTGATTTTCTCTTCCATTTTTTTCATGGAAGAGTGGTTTTGAGTCAAATTTATGATGTATAAGAAATTATTATTTTTAAAAACAAAGGATTTAATTTTATTAAAAATTTTTAATTCATAAAAAAGTTTTTATTTGATTCTTCGCTTTGAATCAAACTCCATTTTTTAATAAATCTTATTAATATTTATTTTGGAGTTTAGGGTGTCACACCACACACAATCCAAACTCGCTCCACTCAACAACACTCATCTTCTATAATTAAGTTCCCCAAGTAGGAAGTCTACCAAGGGTTAATTACCAAGAGAAAATTTGAATCTTTTACGGAGCCAAACTATTCGAAATTTCCTTCAGACCCCTTCTAGACGCCGCGTTCAAATAAATGTGCATGATAGTGTAAAATATTTTACACATACATTTTAGCTGATAATTCGCAAAATATCTTCATAAATATTTACATGTGTAATTTGATTGAATGTTTGTGTAAAAATATATTACACCGTCAATGTATACAAATTAAATCCTTTTTAAATAAAGAATGTGAAAATTAAAGTGACATTGATAGTCAGTTAAAATACGATCCAAGAATAATGTCACAAAGACAATCACCATAGCCTAAAAGATGAATCTGCAAACAAACTCACAACATAAAACGACAAACACACATAGCCTACAAATATTACTATAATCAAGTGAATACTCATGTCTCCCATATCTGTAACGTTGACGACACATAAGTCATTGATTGGATCTGCACTGAATCGAAGCTAATCTGACAATCTAAATTGAACAAACATTGCAACAAGATGAGAAAGCAAAATAACATCGTACAAAGACGAGAAACAAAACAATGTCGCACCTAGACGACAAAACCATGAAAGAAAAAATTGAATATACGTGAAAGCACTCATTTAAATAAAAAGGAACGAGAAAAACGATTTAGATAGACTATTTCAGATAAAAATCCTAATTAGTTTGTGTATGTGCACTCTCTAATATGTTTTACTTAGAAATTGATTTTTTTTAAAGAAGAAATTAAATTTTTTAGAACTAGAATAAATAAAAGAAATACTATAATCCCCTAAAAAAAGAAATATTATAAAAAAAGATATAAAAAAAAAACTACAGATTTTGAGTTTGTGTTTTATCAAACAGCTAACCACAATTCCCGGATATTAACATTCAACCGCCACACAACATTCCTTTCTCCCATTAGAATCGTCAATGTCGAAGAAATCAAATCAAACACTCAGCTCTACCATACCCTTTGAGGTTGGGTTTGACAGTTGAGATTGAGACCTCTTCTAAATCTATGACAATTCATAACAAACCAAAATTAAAGTTTTTACATGAAATTATACTAAATATGCAATATTTTGAAATATTGCCAAGAAAATGGTTAAAAGTAAGCAAAGGAAAAAAGTAATTAAAATTATGTTGGTTAGAGTGGCATTGGACTCTGATTTATTAAGAAAAAACTTCATTGAGTTTTGTAGATAACTAATGTAATTTAAACGGGAGGCTCAGCTAGAGATTAATCTTTCGTAAAGTCAGCCAATACTTCAACCTTTGGCATGACAATTTTTTATTTAAGAAAACAGATGGTTAATGACAATTAAGTATGGTTTAGTAGTTTGAGGAGGAACATATAGGTTGCAGCATGATAAGGTGATCTTAAAGGTGGATTTTGAAAAGGTTTATGATTCGGTGGATTGAGGTTTTCTAGAGTATATGTTAAGAAGGACAGGTTTTTGTGGTAAATGGATTGCGTGGATGAAGGCTTGTGTGTTTGGGGGGAGTATGTCTATTCTCGTTAATGGTAGTCCGACGGAAGAGGTTCATATTCAAAGAGGTTTAAAGCAAGGGGATCCGCTAGCTCCTTTCTTATTTCTTTTGGTGGCCGAAGGTTTTAGTGGGCTTATGGAGAATGCGGTGTCACGTAACCTTTTTAAAGGTTTTGAGGTGAAGCGTGGGGGGAATGTGGTTTCTCATCTTCAATATGCGGATGACACTATTTGCATAGGCGAGGTGACGGTGGAGAATCTTTGGACTTTAAAGGCGATGTTAAGGGGCTTTGAGATGGTGTCGGGGTTGAAGGTGAACTTCCACAAGAGTTGTTTAATGGGAGTTAACTTGTCACCAGATTTTTTGGTAATGGCTTCAAATTTTCTTAATTGTAGTGTGGGTAATATTCCGTTTGTGTATTTGGGTCTTCCGGTGGGTGTGAATCCTAGATGCTTGTCGACTTGGGAACCGTTGTTGGAACAAATTGGTAGAAAATTAAATTCATGGGGTAATAGATATATTAGTTTAGGGGGACGTTGTAATATCCCGCCTAAGACTCGAATATTTATTAATATTGAGATGATGTATTAGAAAAGTTTGAGCAAAGGACAATTTGGTAAATTTGACAGTTAATGGATTTAATTATATGGCAAGTGTATATATATATATATATATATATATATATATATATATATCTCGCTTAGAAGTAACAGTTATCGGTGTTAGAAGATTGTTGAGCAAGCAATGGCATTTTAGTAAATATTGGAAAGGAAGAGTTTATATATATGGGAAGCAAGATATTTTGCTCATAACCCTCCTCCCATTCTCTCTACAAATCTGAATTCCCCTCCTCCCTCTCTCTAGAAATTCGACCTCCCCAACCCTTCTTCATTCCATTTGATCTTCATCCAATTCTTTCTTGTTAGTAAGCTTGCTTGGGAGATTAGAACAAGAGAAAATAAGAGGAGAAACAAGGAAGAGTAAAGAGGATAAGCTAGGGTTTGGAATCCAGAACTTGGCAAGCACCAATCAAGGCAAAGGTGAGCTCCCTAGGGTTTTAGAACCCTTATTGAGTAAGTTTAAGAGTAATTTATACTTAGAGCAATTTTTATAAAAGTGCCCTAGATTATGTAAATTGCTAATTCCTTGTTCCAGCCATGTTTCAATGATTTTTAAGCTTAAGAAAATCCTTTTTATGCCATTTGGGAAGCTTGGGTGTGTTGGGATGGTTTGGAATGATGAAAAATATCATTTTTGAGATTTCTGGACATGTCATGGTCGCTACAGCGAGCTGGAGCTCGCTACAGCGACCAGGCAGAATTTTATTCTGCCTACTGTCGCTACAAGCGCCCAGCTGGTCGCTACAAGCGCCAGGCTGGTCGCTAC
Organism: Medicago ruthenica; assembly: GCA_018208015.1. Lineage (NCBI taxonomy): Eukaryota > Viridiplantae > Streptophyta > Magnoliopsida > Fabales > Fabaceae > Medicago > Medicago ruthenica. The sequence continues at coordinate 73,111,230 of CM031374.1, forward strand.
AAGCGCCCAAGCCCAGACAGCACTTAACAGCTTTGCTGTTTTGAGTGTTCTGGGGAGCGTAGGCATGGTTTTCCGCATCCGTTTTCTCCATAAACATTTTAGAAACATTCACCACCATTCTAACACATTCAAGAGGCTCCCAAAAAGGATGAAAATGTATGGAACAAGGATTGTGCATTGACTTAGATTAGTTTGAATTAAGAGGGCAAAGTCTAGACGAATATACAAATGTCCTAGCAACTAAGTAGTGGCTTATGATAACGATAAGCCTATGATCCTATACCTATAGGTTATGTTTTGGAAGATTAGTTCCCTCAAGAAATGCATTTAATATGCAAAGCTTATGGTAGATTATTAGACGTACTTTCATGTACAATAGTTAAGAATTAATGAGGAATAAGAATGATCCAATGATTAAAGTTAAGAACCTCTTTATAGGTAAAGCTTTAAGAATGAATTATCCAAGAATGCATTAGATATGCATAAGTTAAAGTTATAAGATATATATATATATATATACATATACAAAGAATAAGAACAAAGTAATTATAAGATGAGCTTGATGTGTCTCTCGTATGCTCGCTAGTTAGGATACGAGGGGTTCCTGTGAAGTTACCGCCTTAAATGGCAGCCGGAACGGTGAAGTTACCGCTCGTGAGGGCAGCTACACATCCAAGTCTATAAAGTTAATGTGTCTCCTGTCTGCTCGTTAGTTAGTATACAGGGGGTCCCCGTGAAGTTACCGCCTTAAATGGCAGCTGGGACGGTGAAGTTACCGCTCGCGAGAGCAGCCACACAAAGATAAGAGGAGTCCGGTGTTAGCCTGATATGATAGGAATTTTCACCGGTTAGAAGGGAGATGTACTTCGGGGTTACTCCACCCGGATGCACTCTGTAAAATGAACTCAGATAATATTGTTTGTTCAACGCTGACTTACTAACTTAATGATTAAGAATGATATAAATATATACATATATATTGATGATTATGAATTATGATGAGAATACGTCAAGTAGTCAGCAGAGAAAGAAAGTGATCATAGGATGTTCCCAGATCACTAAGTATAAGTTAAAGTTTAAAGTTAGAATATGATAAGACATGATAAAGACAAGTAGCGATCCTAAGCTTCCCCCTTGATCGCGAAATATGTAGAGAAAGACTTGACGATCATAGGTATCCCCAAGATTGCCAAGAGTAGGCACGGCGACCCTAGGTTTCCCCCGTGGTTGCCAACAGTAGGTTGGGCTGGAGCTCACTAAGACATTATGTCTCACCCCAATCCTTCTGGTGCAGGTTTTCAGGTTATCAGGAGATGTTCATGATGCTATTCTCCAAGAAGACGCTGGATGGAGTGCAGTTGCTCGATGAAGACAAGCTCAGGAGGTTTTCAGATTATGTATATATGTTTATGAAAATGTAAATTATGACATTTGGATAACTGTATTAACGAGCTAACTTGTACTCATTCAGATGTATGTATTATTATTATTGAAATTTTTAATGTATCCGGTATCAGACTAATACACATGCTAAATATTCTAGATAATTTAGTATGGGTGTTACAATTGGTATCAGAGCAGGTCGATTCAGACCGTGCCTTGGGTCATTAAAAATTCAATAAAGTAGTGGGACCATTGGGTTCCGGATATGGTTCTAAAGGTCACATCTAGTTGAGCCTGATCAACTCAATCTAGTATATGACAGTTAGGATAAATGTCCGAGAGCTGAATGTGACCAAGGAGGAATGAAGTTTATGAAGGGCGAAGATTAAGGTGACAGAATTTTAAGACGGAATTGGCGAAGAAATATTCATGCCAAATGGTGGCCATCAACCGTGAGGTAGCTAAGTCTGTTAATGACGAAGTTTCAAGAACAAAAGAGATACTTAAGAGTAAGATGAAGCACCTCAACCCAGTTGGACACGACGTTGGACGATACCTCATCTGCGGAAGACATACGGATTAAGGAATTATGGAATACTCTAAGGGATGACTTGGAACCACAGTTTGAGAAGTTAAAGTGAAGTGTGGACTATGTAGCATTTCTGTGTACAGAGTTGAAGAATTGCAGTACCAAAACATAGAGACTCGGATGAGGAATTATCGGTTGGATTTGAAATCTCTAGACTACCAGCAAGGATAGAGTATGTAAGAAACCGAGGACTCACACACTCGAATCGGATGAGAATTTAATGTCCAGACGGTTAAGGGAATTAATTATGGATTAAGCGAATTATTTGGACAAATGAAACTAACCACTCAAGTGTGGTCATTGAGCGTGAATTGCCAGTAAGTTTAACCCCATCAAATCAGCCGCACCTCCCGAACCAAATGTCGGATTTGTGAATTGAGGAGAGAAGATGGTATGCAACCTAAGAACTAAGATGGATGATTAAGAGGTGATAATAAGACCCGTTGCATATCGAAGCGTGAATCAGATTTTCAGATATTGCTTATAGTAAGAAGATTGGAAATAAGTTAAGCTTAACTGAAATTTTATTCAACGAAAGGTGTATATTAAATGGTCAGTCATTGGGATTTAGTGAACTGATGGACGAATAAAGTTGAATTTCCTTGATTGGATGAAGAAGGCAAGTTCAAGATGACACAAGATTATAGTAGACCAGTTTTGAAATTTTAGTCGAGAAATTATATTTAGACTGTATTATACGGAGGATCGTCTTAAATACGAAAGGTTAAGATTGTGGTTAAGATTATATTTAGACTATATATATATATACAAAGAATAAGAACAAAGTAATTATAAGATGGGCTTGATGTGTCTCTCGTATGCTCGCTAGTTAGGATACGAGGGGTTCCTGTGAAGTTACCGCCTTAAATGGCAGCCGGAACGGTGAAGTTACCGCTCGTGAGGGCAGCTACACATCCAAGTCTATAAAGTTAATGTGTCTCCTGTCTGCTCGTTAGTTAGTATACAGGGGGTCCCCGTGAAGTTACCGCCTTAAATGGCAGCTGGGACGGTGAAGTTACCGCTCGCGAGAGCAGCCACACAAAGATAAGAGGTGTCCGGTGTTAGCCTGATATGATAGGAATTTTCACCGGTTAGAAGGGAGATGTACTTCGGGGTTACTCCACCCGGATGCACTCCGTAAAATGAACTCAGATAATATTGTTTGTTCAACGCTGACTTACTAACTTAATGATTAAGAATGATATAAATATATACATATATATTGATGATTATGAATTATGATGAGAATACGTCAAGTAGTCAGCAGAGAAAGAAAGTGATCATAGGATGTTCCCAGATCACTAAGTATAAGTTAAAGTTTAAAGTTAGAATATGATAAGACATGATAAAGACAAGTAGCGATCCTAAGCTTCCCCCTTGATGGCGAAATATGTAGAGAAAGACTTGGCGATCATAGGTATCCCCAAGATTGCCAAGAGTAGGCACGGCGACCCTAGGTTTCCCCCGTGGTTGCCAACAGTAGGTTGGGCTGGAGCTCACTGAGACATTATGTCTCACCCCAATCCTTCTGGTGCAGGTTTTCAGGTTATCAGGAGATGTTCATGATGCTATTCTCCAAGAAGACGCTGGATGGAGTCCAGTTGCTCGATGAAGACAAGCTCAGGAGGTTTTCAGATTATGTATATATGTTTATGAAAGTGTAAATTATGACATTTGGATAACTGTATTAACGAGCTAACTTGTACTCATTCAGATGTATGTATTATTATTATTGAAATTTTTAATGTATCCGGTATCAGACTAATACACATGCTAAATATTCTAGATAATTTAGTATGGGTGTTGCAGACGTATTGTTCTCTTAAACTCGGTATTGAACTCCGTTCCTATTTTCTACCTTTCTTTTTTGAAAATGCCGGTAAAGGTGGTGAAGAGGGTGGTTAGTCTTCAAAGGAAATTCCTTTGGGGTGGAATTATGGGAGGAAGAAAAGTGTGTTGGGTGAAGTGGAGAAAGGTGTGCCATCCAAAAGTAAAGGGTGGTTTAGGGGTTAGAGATATTAAATTGGTTAATTTAAGTCTCTTAGCAAAGTGGAGATGGAGGATTTTACATGATGATGATTCTCTTTGGAAGAGGGTGTTAGGGGATAAATATGGTAGAGATGTAAATGGTGTCGTGGCTACTAGTGGTGGAAATTTGTCTTCTTTTGTTTCTAGATGGTGGAGGGATATGGTCAATTTGGAGGGGGAGGGAGGTATTGGTTGGTTTTCTAGAGAAGTGGTGCGGAAGTTGGGAAATGACATGGATACTAGTTTTTGGAAAGATAGGTGGTTGCTAAATGGGCCTCTTTGTGATCGCTTCCCTCGTTTATTTTCGTTAGCTATGAATAAAGAGGTAAAAGTGGGGGAAGTTTGGAGGCTAGGAGGTGAGGAGAGGGGGTGGCAATTCTAGTGGATAAGAGAGTTGTTTCTTTGGGAGGTTGATCTTGTGCAATTGCTTAAGGCGAATTTAGATGGTGTTTTGGTGGGGGAAGGGGCGGATTCGTGGTGGTGGAAGCCGGAGGAGGGGGTGTTTTTTCGGTTAAGTCTTGCTACTTGGTTCTAGAGAGGTTGTGGATTTTAGAGGAGGGAGGAAGAAGGGTGTAACACCCGGGATTCAGATCCGGGATTCGGCATCTGGGCCCCCGCGATCCCCCGCGATGTACTCATGGACTTCTCTACCCCCCATGTGGAGTTTCATGCCTTCCGTGGGAATCGAACCGTGTACCTGGGGCTTAAGTACAAGTTCTTTGCATTCCCACTACCAATTGAGCTAGTAGCTCAATTGGTTATGGGAATGCATGGAACTTGTACTTAAGCCCCAGGTACACGGTTCGATTCCCACGGAAGGCATGAAACTCCACATGGGGGGGGGGGGTGGAGAAGTCCATGAGTACATCGCAGGGGATCGCGGGGGCCCAGATGCCGAATCCCGGATGTTACAAAAAAAGTTCTTTGCATTCCCACTACCAATTGAGCTAGTAGCTCAATTGGTAGTGGGAATGCATTGAACTTGTACTTAGGCCCCAGGTACACGGTTCGATTCCCACGGAAGGCATGAAACTCCACATGAGGGGTGGAGAAGTCCATGAGTACATCGCGGGGGATCGCGGGGGCCCAGATGCCGAATCCCGGATCCGAATCCCGGTTGTTACAAAAAAAGTTCTTTGCATTCCCACTACCAATTGAGCTAGTAGCTCAATTGGTAGTGGGAATGCATTGAACTTGTACTTAGGCCCCAGGTACACGGTTCGATTCCCACGGAAGGCATGAAACTCCACATGGGGGGTGAAGAAGTCCATGAGTACATCGCGGGGGATCGCGGGGGCCCAGATGTCGAATCCCGGATCCGAATCTCGGATGTTACAAAGGGAGGATGAGATGGTGTTCAATTACCTTTCGAAGAGTCGGGCACCCTCAAAGGTTTTGGCCTTTTCTTGGACATTGCTTTTAGACCGTATTCCAACAAAGGTTAACCTTGTGAAGAGGCGGATGTTAGATGCGGAAACTTCACGAAGTTGTTGTTTTTGTGATAGTGGAGTTGAAACGGCCAACCACCTATTTATGCATTGTAATGTGATTGCTAAGGTATGGTTACATGTGATGACTTGGTTGGAGATATCTTTTATTACTCCTCCAAATTTGTTTATTCACTTTAATTGTTGGACAAATGTGGTGAGTGGTAAAAAGCTTAGGCGTGGTGCGTGGATCATTTGGCATGCATCTATTTGGGTGATTTGGAAGATGAGGCATGAAAGTATTTTTAATGCTAAGGAGGTGGAGGTTGATGAGATAGTGGACCAAATTAAAGTGCTCTCTTGGCAATGGTGTATGAATCGGTTGAATATTCCAACTTGCTTATTTTACGAATGGTGTTGGAACCCTAGAGATTGTCTTTCAAGATTAGTTTTGTAAGGTTTTGGTGTTTTTGTTGGGGTTGTTTTTGTGTTTTGGTGTGTTGTTGGGATAGTTCTTTCCCTTACTTTGGAGCCCATAGTGTGTTTGGTGTGGTTTTCCGTTTTTTGTATTTTGTCTCCCGTCCGCCTCATCTTGAGAGGATTTGGGTTAATAATAATATTGGCTGTTAAAAAAAAAACTTCTCCACTAACAAAATAATTAACATCTAAAATTTTTTCATTTAAAAAATGTATAATACAATTTCCACCGATTTTTATAGCTCGGTAAGGAATGCTATAAATTCCACCTTTATAAGATAGAGTAATAAACCTTATTGCTTTATTGAAAAAACATTTATCTTCCAACTTCAAGTTCATGTCTGTGTCTTTTCGAATTGTCTAGCTAAGTGGTTGGGATGAGTGTTTGTTTCCCCTAGTGATTCCGTTAGGCTTTTTGAGTATTTTTTGGGGTTAGGGTTTGGGAAGAGAGCTAGACTACGGTTACTCTTAGTTTGATATGGTGCGTGGTCTATATGGATCTCTCGCAAAGATTGGAGTGAAGTTTCTTACTTTAAAGTGGTTTTTGGCGAAGTGACTTGCTACCTCTTCCTCTTACTACGAGTGAGAGGTGCAACATGTTGTATCCCTTTGGGTGGTCTCATCCTTAAGTTGTTTCTTTGAAAGTGAAATAAAAAGTAATTTCTTAATATCGCTAGCAAATTAACCCAAAGGCTAATTCTTATTGGATGTTAGATCGATAAATTACCACAAATTTTATATGGTAGCTTAGGTTTCACCTTAAAATAGTTTATGAATTATGCTAATAACATATTATTTCAATACACTCTGCTTAACACACTCTCTAATTGATGGTTTTAAATAGGTCCATTAAATTTAAATGAAACCTACATGATTTAGTGAGTTTCAGTTAAATGTCAATCAATTAAAGTTTTTTTTTTTTACAGATTCAATCAATTAAAGATAATGTGTTGAAAAGAGTATGTCAGAATATATCGTTGTCTATATAATTGACAACAAAAGGAAGCAACTCTCTAAACTTCCGACAAAGGCAAAATCATTAGGAATGGAATAACTTGAATGACCATGTCAGCGTATCTGTTTTTTCATCCCAACATTAAATACCCCGCAATATTTTACAAACGTGTTTGAAGGACAAGCACAGTCCTGGACACTCCTCATTTCGTGTTAGTCAAAATCTTCAAACCCTTTTACTCTTTTTCGTTCAAATGCCTTGTATTTTCCATAGTCTAACATCAACACATGGACCACCACGTTGAAATTCAAACCCCCAACCCTACAAAAATTAATTAATTATTCCCGAATCAATCCCTTCACAAAAATTTCAATTTCTATATATACCCACACATCAATATTGTTCCCCTCATATATTCTGTTAACAGAAAAAGACAAATTGAGAGAGAGAACATTAGCAAATAAATAAAACAGTACACACAACAAAAATATATTAATTGTAAAACTTGTTGAAGAAGCCATGCAACGTTTGTCAGCCACCTTGTACCGTAAAATGGTTCGTCCATCATGCGACGTGTTCATAAATCATCGAGGAATCGACACAAAGAAGAACATTGCGGGGTTGCTCTACGATCGCTTGACGAAGATGGGAGTGAGATCATTTTTGGATAGCAAGAATATGAAACCTGGAGATAGGTTATTTGATCATATTGATAGAGGAATTCTAGGTTGCAAAGTTGGTGTTGCTGTGTTTTCTCCAACTTATTGTGACTCTTATTTTTGTCTCCATGAGCTTGCTCTTCTCATGGAATCAAAAAAGAGAGTTATCCCAATTTTCTATGATGTTAAGCCTTCCCAGCTTGTTGTTAAGGACAATGGTACTTGTCCTGTTAAAGAGCTTCGAAGGTTTAGTGCTGCATTAGAGGAAGCTAAGTTCACTGTGGGATTAACCTTCGATTCTTCCAATAGGTTTGTGATCTAATTACTAATTCACTGCACATTTCTATCTTAAAAAATATTGGTTTAATTCAGTTGGTTACAGCATGCAAAGTGTATTTTTCACCGTTCAATCAATAAGTCTCACCATATCTAGTTTAATCGTGAGATTTATTGACACAAAGTGGAAACCATCTTTTGCATGATGCAAGATTTATTTCACTTCAGCATCATAAAAATAGGCAGTTTATATGCCCATAATTAATGAAGTTTTTGTCAAAAAAATGCATTTAATATTTTAATTCTCAATAAAAAAATTACGTTGGTCTTTTTAAATTTGTTTTTGAAAAACAAAAATCACGTTGATCTTATTAATTAGATTGGTTATAAAGGGAAACTTATGTTAATAGTACTATTTTGATGCAAATAATGTATTAACTTTGATTAATGCAATGTTGTATTGACTTTGATTTTAATGTGTTTTACAGGGACTGGTCGGTGTTGTTAGGAGATGCTTCGGAAGCAGTGATCATGAACTTGTTGGAGTTAGAGGAAGAGCGTAAACTCCTCAAGAGGAAACATTGAATAATTAGTTCATCAGTCATGGACACTTTAACTCCAATATTATGTTTGTTTATTATTTATTCTTTTAAAGAAAAAAAATTAAGTTAGCAAGCAACCAAGTAGGAGATGGCTTTCTAATTTAATAACACCCAATTATTTTACCTAAATCAATTAGCTTTGTAAGTTGGTTTAGGTTTTAACTCATTGATACTAGAATTCGTTTATTTAATTCCCTTGCATTGTTTTTTCTTTTTGATTTTTTTATCCCAATTTGGGTTTGTGTTTATCGGTTTAACTTGGAATAAACCCACATTTTGTTGTATCATCCTCATCAAATCCATTAATTTGGGATTGAACAATATTTACATATATATATCATATATTTTTCTATATGCATCAGCCGGATAACGAATCAAAGACTATATGGTTAAAAAAATAAAGAATCTCACTTGTGTCCCACACCATGTTGGTAATACATTGTAGTGTTTTTATACACTATAGCCATGTTTAATTTACTATGAGGACTACACCGGTGAATTAATCATAACGAAGATTATTTATTCGTAATTCAATAGTAGCCTTGAAAATCAACATTTATATATAGTTAACTATTTAAAGTGAATTGTACATTTTATAGTTAACTATTTTAATAAAATGTTGCTGGTATTAAAATATAAACAGGAAAAGTCCAATCGAAATTGAAACATATTAATACACACGACAGATCTCAATTGTTAATTGTATAAGTCAGTTAGAGATTTGATTGGGTCAGGAGGTGTGTCTAGGTTACATCTCTGCTCGATTTTGCAGTGTATAGAGGCCGTTTCTGTGTTTTTTTAACAGCAGAATTTTGTTGTTGTTGTTGTGGTTTCTGGTCAGCCTTTGGTGGAGGTTTTTTTTTTTGTCCTTTGTCTTTTGCATGCTTCTTTCCTTTTCTTTTCACTCTTTGTGTAGGGTCAGTGATTTAATAAAATTCTCTAATTAAAAAAAAAATAAAGTTGTATAAGTCAGATTATTTTTCTTACTAAAGGTCAAACTTCAAAGTTCTAATTAATTTTTTGTTTCTATCCCTAAAAGGAATTGATTGACTAATTCAAAGAAATTCGATCATCAAATAAATTTTGTATAGAAAATGCTATATATTTTAATCGATTTAAAGTTTCACTTATGAATCATCAAATTTTTAAGATTAGTTTTATTATGAGACAAACAAATAATGTTTCATAGTTATTAATTAGGATGTTATTATTTTATGTTTCAAGTTGATTATATGTCATCTTGTAATACAACTACTAATGAAATGAGTTGAAATTGTTTTTCAAAAAAAAATAACTTTATATATAGTTTTCCTGCAAAAAAAAAAAACTAATTATATGGATCTTGTATTTTCCTTTGTTCAAAAAGAAAAACTATTTTCTATTTTGTAAGATCGACCACCGTAAAAAATAAGGGTAAATGATCATTTTCATCCGTGAATGTGTAACGAATAACCATAATAGACATTCAATGTATCAAAATTCCAAAATAGTCCCTAATATTGCACTTTTTTAGTTAAAATAGTCTTTGTTGTTAAAATAATCCATCAATGCTAACATTATCTCTTTTCTTATAAGGACTGATATGACAATAAATAATTATTTGAAGGACTGATATGATAGTATTAACATATCATTTTAATGTTAGAGACTATTTTGATTAACATAGTGCACAATCAGAGACTATTTTGAAATTTCGATACATGAATATTGTGGCTACTCGTTAAACATTTAGGGATGAAACTCACACTTTGCCCAAAAAATAATTATAAATACTAGTGTTCATACGGGCAAACACGTGTAAATTATGAATATTATTTTTTATGAAATTAATATTTTCTCGTCAAAAAAAATGAAATTTAAATTTTGATTAAAATTACATGTATAGATGGTTGTTTAAGAGTTCTTTATAAGAAATGAGTTTTTAAGGATATAATTAGAATAACTAAAAATCTTATATTCGATTCGTATATAGTTAGAGCATCCACAATGGTAGTAAACTAATAAAGACTCTTTAAATGGAGTTAAAATCATCTCCATTTGCTTAAAATAAATGGACAATGTCATTTGGTGAGAGATATATACAAAAAAGTATGTAGTGGGTCCCCCACTTAGTGGGATCCACCACTATTAATTATTTTCAAACTTCTTTGTGTCTTTGTCTCTCCAAATGGAAGAAATAGAAAGACTAATAAATGGAGAGGATCTTGACTCCTTTAAATGGACTCATGTGTACACATCATTTATGTATAGTTTTTTAATAAAAGTACTTAATAATATCCAATGACTCCAATGGTAATACACTAATATGAACTCCAATAGAGAGTTCTTAAATATGTCGTTATGTGTGTATTTAAAAAAATTTAAAAAGAAATTAAAGATAGCCAGAATAACATGAATTTGAAACGTGGAACCAACTTATGCATATTTTATTTCTTCTTTTGATTGTGGGACCCGTTAGTTGCTGAGGAGAGAGAGGGTCTTTATATATAGTTGTCGGTAAGGTACCCATTTTTTTCTTCCTCCAATTGAGGTTCTTAACATGTTGAGATCCTTGTTACGTAAATGACTCCCCATTAAAGATTCTTTTATAGATTATATATATTGTTTCTGTTGCAGTTGGATAATTTGTATTTGAATATGATTTAACTATTATTTTAATTAATAATTAAAATAATATTATAAAAAAGATAAAATAGTAAATAAATATTTTAATTGAAGGATAAAATATTAGAAAAGGGAAAAAGTCAACCAAAATTAATGTATTTTCTTTATATATATATATATATATATATATATATATATATATATATATATATTATAGATATTCATAATCACTTTTTTTTAAAGAGATATTCATAAATCATGTCTATGTCCAAATTAGCCGAGTCCAGTGGCGGAGCAAGAAAAAAGTATTTGGATGAAGAACAAAAATAAACTATAACGCATACACAAAATTTATGTTTTAGTATACTTTAAACACAAAATTGACCATCAAAAAGTTAAACTGTATACCTTGAAAATTCAAAATAATTATCTACACATTTCGATTGATTTGAAAGTTTGATAGTAAAATGTATTAAGATGGAGAAGAGTGTGGGCCGCACGGTAATTTTACTTAAAAATCAAAGATATTTTAGTAATTTTCCTCATAAAAAAATTAATCTTTTTGGTGGGGTGGGTCGTGGCCCACTAAGCCCTAGGTTTAATATACATTTTCAATATAAATTTTCAATAAGAATGTTTGATTTTTTAATTTATATACATTTTCAATATGAATAAGTTTAATATGTTATAATTTAGTGTCAGATAATTAAAAATGTTTGATTTAGTTATAATCACATTTGAAATTCAATAAATTTTCCTTACAAATTAATTTTTTTTGACAGGCCTTATAAATTAATTAAGTTCATGTGTTCTGTGCATGCATGTAAACTTCTCCTTTTGGTTTGTGCGCGCATGCATAGCGGAAAAAGTAATAGCTCTGTACGTTGGTATCAGTGCTAGGAAGTTTACCATGCGAATTCTTCAAGATCATTTAAATAATCAAGGGGGGTCTTATATATTGGAAGATTTGCAGGCCAGTTAGGGGGATTCGCATGTAGTGAAAAAACACGCATGCAGCAGATATATTTTGAGTTTTTGCTATATGATAATTTTTAATTTTACTCTGTTCATTATTCAAAGTTTACAATGAGAATGATCTAAAACACACAGAAATTTCAACATCACAAAAGTATGATAGGCTGAATAAGAATTTAAGAATATGTTTGGGAGTTGATCGTACCTAATAAGAAATGGACTACCGGTGCAGTTGTATATGGAGGTTGTGTGCTTCTTGCAGTTGACTGGAACAGCGGGGGTGTACCTGCAGACAGTCTGACGCTCAAGTCAGTATTGGTAGAAGTGATGAGTCTTTTAGATTAGAGAGAATCTAACCTTGGGGACTGCAGAGAGTCCCCTTTATATAGAGGTGGTTGTTGTAGGTGCCGTTGTAGGGCACACGTGTGGTTCGGCGGTTACGGATTCGTGGGAATCGCATCCGTCAAGCAAGATTCGCGGGAGCAAGGGGGAGACGTTACCATTCAGTTTGAACGAGGCTCTGTTGCCCCCCCCCCCCCCCCCCCCCCCCCGCGGGGAGGAGGTGAGTTGCAAGTAATTTACCAGATGTTGGATCTGAGAGTTTTTGTATTGGTCCTAATTAAATGGGCCTTATTGAGTTTGCTCGATCCAGAACAAAAGCCTCCCAAATAGTTGCTCTTGATAAATAGTGATGACTTTGAAGGTGTGAAGGCTTTGCTTCTCTTTTGAAAACCGCAGATGTACCGGCAACAAATATTACCCAAGGACTGAGCATTATGAACAAGGTTAAGATGGCAAAAACCCGCTCCAGATAGAGTTAAATGTAATGTTGATGCTTCCTTCTCTTCCTCTCATAATAAGGTTGGTATCGGTATGTGCCTTCGAAATATCGGCGGTTATTTTGTCCTTGCAAAAACCGTCTGATTTGCTCCATTGTGCTCGGTGGATGTTGGTGAGGCATTAGGTCTTTGTCAAGCATATTGCAGTGGGTGGCTGAGGTAGGATTTCATAATATCGATTTTTCTATGGATTCGAATATTGTCGTTGATGCTTTCAATGGTAACAACAATAGTAATAACGACTTTGGATGCATCATACGTCATTGTAGGTAGTTGTTTAGCACTCTTACAAACTCTTAGGTAGAGTTCAACCGGAGGCAAGTAAATGGGGTCACTCATGAATTAGCACAGTTAGAAGCTAGATCCCAATTATTTATTGATGTACCGTCTTATATTAACGACTTATTAGCTAATGAAATAAGTTGAATTTTTCCCTTCATGTTTGAAATAATTTTTTGTATAGTTCAATTTATTATATAATTAAAATATGATATTTTATATAATCAAATTACTTAACTTAAAGTTTAATTTCACTATAGTCTATTAATTTATTTGTTAATTATTTATAAGAGTTTGTTATTTTTAAATAGATGTCAAATTATTTATTTTAATACACTTATATGAAATAGATCTTTAAATATGTTCATAAGTCATACATATTGTTCCCCTAAAAAAAAAGTCATACCATACTTCTATGGTATTGGTTATGCTCCGTCTGTCGCCATGAATCCTACTGCTTTTCTACTTGTTCTAGCAAAAGGTATATATTCTGGAAATTCAGAAGAGGATGCCGATACTACAAAACAAGCATTAATATCTGCTTTTGAGCGTAACCTTGCGTATAGCCTCTCCTCTTACTTCATAGCAAGTAACAATATTGATCTTCCGTTGCTCCAAAGAAAATGACGAGGTAAATGCTTACCCTTATAATTTATGTATAGGAAATGTTAACGAGTGTCCCGGGGCACTGGACACTCTTTAAACACCAAAAGTGATAAGTTTTTATGAAAGTTTGTGCATTTATTGCATTGGAAATTGAAGTCTTTAATTTTTTTAAAGAATAATTTTTTTATTAGAGATGCTTAAAGAGTGTTCCGATGACACTTGTTAACAAGACCTTGTATGTATAGCTATTAATGATGAAGAAGATTGCAGTGCCTTTGCTTCCTTCATGTTCAAGCTACAGGATGGGCAAATCTTAACCATTAAATACAAAGTGTCACTCTTTTTGAAGTGCACAATATAGCCTAATTGTTTTCGGAGAGAAACTTACCCTGGCACTCAACATAATTTCAAATGTATACCTTTGGAGAAATGGTACATATTTTGTATCATTTGGAAAAATAATTTATGCCGGTTGAAAGTACACTCTTCGGGAAGTGTATTTTATGTAAAATATTGAAATAGACTTCTTGTTCTGCCTTCTTCATGCATTGTCGATTTGTCGTTCTTCGTGAGCTATCAATTCTATTGCTTTTCGAAAGAGGGTCATTCTCTTAAGTTTGTGAAATATCACATACCTCGTAAATAAGTGAAGAATATGGAGTTCGAACTTCGGCTTTTGCATATTGCATTGTTCATACCAACTAAGTTCTGTGCTCACGGGGACAAATCTCAACATGTTTTACTATCATTAAAAATAAACTCTGGTTTTTTAAGAATAAACCTGTTTGATTTGGTTTTTAGATACTCTTGTAAATCATTTTTTTAAAAACGATTTAGGTAATTGTAATTTTGAAATTTGTTTTGAAGATGGGAGAAACGGAAAAGCTTGTTTGGTAAATTTCGCAACTTAAATAATAAATTAAAACTTGATTTAAAAATGATACACAACCATCTTTTGAAATTAAAGTTAAGCTTTGTTATAATCTTTTCTTTTTGGTGTTCTAATCCATTGGTTGTCTTCAAAGTGATTAAAACACATTTTCACTACTACAGAAATGACTTTTTATATCAGTTGGAAATGACTTTTTACATCGGTTGCCAACCGATGTAAGGTGACTTGATGTAGAATGTACACAGCTTTTCACATCGGGTTTGAACTGTTGTGAAAACTTGTTTTCTACATCAGGTCTATCTTCCACTGTTGTAATAGATGCACTTTAAAATTTGACAACGGGGTTTTCACATCAGCTCTAAAATCCACTGTTGCGAAATCAATATTTTTGTTTAGATTTCTTAATAAATAAGCTTAACATCTGCTCTTTTCTTTTATATTAAAAATATAAAAACAAATATCGATAATTTTAATGCCAAAAAGGAAGTTATATTATCTAATTTGATATTACATAATCAATTCTTAACTTTCCACATCAATATTCCAAAATATATAAAAAAATACATATAATACAATATAGCTAGGAAGTTATATTAAAAATTCAATAGCAGAATCATCATTGTATATATGCCACCATAAAGCATAGCTATAACATCTCAGCCATAAGCACCGACAATGTCATCTCATCTCAGCCATCTCAGAATCAATTTCCTGCTGCAAAAAAAAAAAATCAATTGAAAAAGTTATCTCATCTGCAGAATTTGGTTTAGAAATCGAAACTAAAATCAAACATAAGCACCGGGAATTTCAATAAAATTCGTTCTTAATTGAACAAAAATAGATTATCAATGTATACTGTATAGAACCATACACATATTGAACCAACCAAACAATACCCAATTTTGAAGGAAAAATTCTTTCTTAACAATTAAAAATGAACTAATCTAATTCATTCAAAACAAATGATTCAAATTATTGTGACTCCTTCATTTTGATACCTCTATTTTTTTATAAAAAAATTCAACTCATTTTTATGTCGAATCACTTCACTCAAAATCAATTTGTATCATCACAAAACCAAACACACACTAAAAATCAATTCACTTTAAATTATTAAACATAAAAATCCTCTTTTTATAATCCCTAACAAACAGGCCCAAAATTAATCAAATTAATTAAGTAATTAGTAAATCAAATAATGAATTAAATTGAATAAACAACTTACAATAGATAAGGTAGGAGATGATTGAGTTTTGATAAAGCAGTGAATCTTCTAGTTTCAACTTTGAGTAAATCGATCTACACAATAAACAACAGCAACCATTATTGTACAACTTGTAAATATTGTGAACGTATCTACACTAAAAACTACAACTAATCTCAGCCACTACAATTTCATACAAACCAAAATAACCACAACAACTACAACTACATCATTACTAGAAACCAAAAGCACCCACAAGGACCACAACCGTGCCAACAGAACACATATTGCTGCTCCAAACAGGGGTTGGTGTGGCGTTGGTATTTAGTGAGGATGGCCAAGACCCCTTTCCCTTTCTATGAATGGTTTTTGGGACCATTTAACTGTTTGGTTCGGTCACCAGGTGCTTTGGTGTGGTTCTGGTGTGATGGCAATGCTACAGTGCAACAACAATTTTTTCGTCACAGTTTTGAGCCAGTATGTTGTCTTTCAAGGGTGTTCGGGTTTTTGTTTGGAGCAGTAGTATGTGTTCTGTGTTTGGAGCAGCAATATGTGTTCTGTGTTTGGAGCCACGACTAAATATTGTACGCCGGAATTTTAAAAAATGGGAAAAGTCATTTCGTTCTACAGAGAAATTAGGCGAACCTTTAAAAATGGGATATTACACATCCACCTCCCTAAATAACATTCACAAAGCTCCAAAAACATAAGACTATGATTTTAAGTTTGAATTTATTGAATTAGTTAACAAAATGATAGTAGATTTCTCCAAGCCAGGACATTTTTTATACCGACATTCGTGATTCAATTCCACATAGTTCTCTTTTTAAACTTCAAGATTTTTACCTTTTCACACATCTCTGCTCGCTCTCATCTGTGCAAAACAGCAAGGAAAATAAAAATAATTACACTTTCTTCATCCCCATCTGCTCTACACTTTAAGAAGTGTTAGAAGGATGGTTTTTTTTAAGTGGCTAGAAGATTGATATCAGATTGAAGTTGTATTTTGATGTTCCTGATTATAATATGAATTTACAAGTTTTTGATGTAACTTACAATTTAAATAAGAAAAATAGTCTTTTTGAGTTTGTGTTTATTTTTAGTAGGGGATCAATTTTTAAGATTAGAACAAGGTCTCCAAATTATTTAAGACAATTTTGATCACGCTTTTTTTTTTTAAATCAGCATATTATAACCAACAAGCCGACTGCAAAAGCACAGCAGAAAACGGCCAGAAAACGGGACAACTACAAAGCCAAGTGCATACACATAGACGCTCCACAGAGCAAAAAGAAAAAACCAGCACCAAACTAAAACACCAGCACCTAAAAGCGCCTAAGAGTAGCACCAAAAACCAAACCAACACCCCTTAACAGTGGCGAAAACCACACAACAGTAGCACAGGTCTGTGAAACAGACCAAAACAGCCGCAAAAAACAAACCTTTTTGGACTTTTTCAGTAGAATTTTAATTGGGTTCAAATAAGTGAATAAAAAAGCGAGATTCAAAGTTAACATCTAAACAATGGCAATTGTGAGATTCATGAGACCCATTTTAGCAATTCTGGAAGAATTAAGAGGGAGGTTACACTCCACGACGGACAGTGTGGCTAAGAATGTACAATAAATCAAAATAAGAACCTCTTCCATATATAAATCAAAATAATTATTAAATGTATATGATAAAATAATTAAATTTGTACAATAATAATTAAATATAATTACTACTAACCTTAAATTCACTTGTATTTCGAGAGTCCAAGAACCTCTTCCATATATGTTCTTTAAGAAAAGGATACATAATGCGGAGGATGGTGTTCGGAGTTGGGATGTGTAATATAATCCGATGTGAGTTGTGGCTTAAAACCTCTCCACCACGCCCCCAAAAACACCTTCCATTTTTTCTTCAATGGATCATTTTTTAGATCATTACTTTCTGAAATAACAAAATGCTTCTACATACATAAAAAATTGGATGTTAGTGCCTAAGATCAATAGATACAATAATTAAATGGTAAACGCTGAATTAAAAATACAACTATAATACTTGAAGATCAACCAAAATTGCATCTTTTGTGTTTTCATCAACCATTGGCCACTCATTTACTAAAATGCTACACTTACTTCGAGCAAGAAATGCTGCATAACTCTTAAACTCTGCAGAATTTTGACCATAACACCTCCCAGTTTCTAGATTAAAGTTGACCATTTATTTTCTCACCTGATTTCAAAACTTTGGTAATTTTTTTCATCTTAGTGGCACTTCTTACCTTTCTTTTTTTAGGTTCACTAGACAAAGAAAGGATGTCGGTTGAATCACCCATCTATCTGTTTACAAAAAAAGGAAAACATTTTCATAATCAAAATACCACAAAATACTCAATAATTTTCATACAGTAGCATCAAAATATCGAACAAAAAAGAACTCAATTTTCACATATAAACAATTAAGTTAATATACACAAGGGAACTAAACTTGTTAATCAAATAGATTTAACATGTGGCATACAACATGTTACTATGGCACTTAATTATTACTGCAAACAATGAAACCTTATTAGTCCTCACATATCCCTTCTTCATGATCCGAACGAGTAGCATGCACATCGTCTACATCATTTTCTCCAATGGATGTAACAACATTTGTTGAGAAAGAAGGAACCTCATGGATATCAGGAGTTTCATCACTACCATACGATCCATAATGATGTCCTAAAAATTAACAAATACTAAATCAAAGAATTGTGATGCCTACATAATACGAGGAACTTATATTATGAACATCTCAATGGGTTCTAGACACCGTTCATTCTCAATTCCCTCGATTAAATCTGGGTTGGTATTTTGAGGGATGCTTCAATTACTTCTTTTTTTGAAAAAAAATAATAATAATAATATTTATTATCGCATCAATCCAGAACAGCTCGAGAAGAGCCTCACGGGAAAAATACAGCAGCAGAAAGCTAAAAAAACACAACATCTACAGCCCAGGCCGAAATTATAAATTGGCTGAGTTGATATGAGTTCCTAATTATTCTCGTGTATTTACCAAGAATAATTTGAGAGCCACTATGTCACTAAACTTGTTCCTATTTTTACAGTGAATGATTCCACAACCTGTTTCTATTGTTAACACCAACAATAATGATCATACTTTCAACCCACTGATCATATTCAATTTCAACCCATTAATAATTCCCAATTTTGAAACCCTGAAACAAGCAATTGAAGAACGAAGAAGAAATTGGAGAAACAAACAATTATGAAACTCTAAAACAATTCTAAAACCAATTAACAATTCAGATAAATTTTGATAACCTTACATTAGAGCAATAGAAACGGTGAGTGAGAACAGGGGGGAGTGAGAACTTGCAAAGAGTGAATCGGTGGTGTCGAAAAGAAACTCGGTGATTTGTACCAGCGGCGTCGAGTAAGAATGGCGGAGAGTAAACTGAACTGTACAGGCGGCGTCGATATGAATCTAGCGGAGAGTGAACTCGCGGTGGGGGTTACGTGAACTGACGGCGTTGATGAGAGAGAGATGCGACACAATTTTTGAGGTGAAACGGGTCGGAGGTGAATTTGTGGCATGTAGATGAAACAAATCTGAGGTGAGATGGAGAAGAGGGAAAAGGAAAATATTAGGGTTTGTGTGAAAGGGAAAAGTAAAGTACGTTTTCAGAGAAGAGGGAGAAGAGAAATAACATATTGAAAGGTTTTTCCCCTCATGTTCTATGACACCTGATGTGAAATATATTTCACTATAATAACGAAATTGCCACCGTGTTGTCTTTTCCCTACGGTTATTATATCCCCTGAGGTGAAAACATTTATCGTTTATTTTTCCCCTCATATATTTTTCCCCACTGATGTGAAAACTATCTTGTAAAGTTTACAATAATTTCGAAAATGCCACCGTATTACCTTTCACTTCTGGTATGTTATTGCTGATGTGAAAACTCTTTTAACCCTGTTGTGGTATGTATATTTTCTACTAGTGTTTGTTGTAATGGGTTAAAGTACTCCTATTGATACTTTATTTTATAGATAAATGGTGCACAACCTTCATACTTTAAATTCTCAATTTAAATATTTGGTATGTACTTCGTTAAAAAAATCATTATGTACATCAAAAACGTCGAAAGGTCATCTAATTTCTCATCTATTTGACCCATACACAACAAATTTGATCCTGAATACTCCTTTGTTTCATCAAGTTACTACGGATACGTTGGCATGGCAAGGCGAGAAAAATGGTCGATATTATGTCTGCAGTGCTTATAGAATCTGTTATGAATCTATTCAAGATACAACCCATTTAAGGAGGCCTAGAAATTAGAATCATATATCAAAAATCAAGGCACCACCAAAGGTAAAAAATTTGGTTTGGAGGGTATGTCGTGATTGTTTTCTCACGCGTGTACGATTGAACGGGCGAGGCATTACATGTTGTTCTGAATGTGTCATGTGTAGTGAAGATAGTGAAGATACATCACATGCTTTCTTTACTTGTCCCCGTCGATTCAAGTTTGGCAGACATCGAACCTATGGGATGTTGTAGAGCAAGCGGTGAATGATTATGACACCTCAGCATAAGTTATTTTTCTGTTGATCCTCGCAACTCCGGCCATCACAAAGTTCTTTATTTGCATCCGTTATGTGGAGTATTTGGAAACTTCATAACTTGAAACTATGGCAGCCAGTCAACAAAACAACATCACAAGTTTTTGAACGTGTCGTGCATATGTTAGAAGACTGGAAACTTGCGCAAGAGATGAGGAAAACCGCAGATGTACCAGCAACAAATATTACCCCAGGACTGAGCATTATGAAAAGGGTAAGATGAAAAAAACCCGCTCCAGATAGAGTTAAATGTAATGTTTGATGCTTCCTTCTCTTCCTCTATAATAAGGTTGGTATCGGTATGTGCCTTTGAAATGTCGGCGGTTATTTTATCCTTGCAAAAACCGCCTGGTTTGCCCCATTGTGCTCGGTGGATGTTGGTGAGGCATTAGGTCTTTGTCAAGCATTGCAGTGGGTGGCTGAGTTAGGATTTCATAATACCGATTTTTCTATGGATTCGAATATTGTCATTGATGCTTTCAATGGTAACAACAATAGTAATAATGACTTTAGATGCATCATACGTCATTGTAGGTAGTTGTGTAGCACTCTTACAAACTCTTAGGTAGAGTTCAACCGGAGACAAGTAAATGGGGTCGTTCTTGAACTAGCATAGTTAGAAGCTAGCTCCCAATTATTTATTGATGTACCGCCTTGTATTAACGACTTATTAGCTAATGAAATAAGTTGGATTTTTCCCTTCATGTATGAAATATTTTTTTTGTATAGTTCAATTTATTATATAATTAAAATATGATATTTTATATAATCAGATTACTTAACTTGAAGTTTAATTTCATTAGTCTATTAATTTATTTGTCAATTATTTATAAGAGTTTGTTATTTTTAAATAGATGTCAAATTATTTATTTTAATACACTTATATGAAATAGATCTTTAAATATGTTCATAAGTCATACATATTGTTCCCCTAAAAAAAGTCATACCATACTATTTTTTTGAGGGAATGTCATACCATACTTTAAATGGTAAGTTCTCGATACCCCTCAGCTACCAAAATATCACATGATATCATATTTTGTGGGCCTTTGAGAATAATATATGGGGGCGTATTGAGAATTAATTCTTTCAAAAAGTTCAAACTAAAAAAAAATAATAACCGTCTAAAAACCTAGTTTAGGCCTCCGTATTTTTGCTAATAGCTATATCGGACCCTCATTTTTGCTCGAAAGTCTTCCGATTTATTGGAATAGATCTTCTTATGGCACGAATTTATCTAAACATATCTTGTGATCGGTTTATTTTTATTAAAATTCCATCGGAAGCTATCTTTCAACCGGCCTTTTTCAGGGTTGAGCAACTTACGGGCACAAAGAGCAACTTCTGCATTTTTTTTTCACTTAACTTTACAAAGCCCAACTCTACCCAACCAACTTCAAACCATATTACAAATATCTCAATTGATAAAAAAAAATATTACAAATATCTCTCATCTTCCAAACGCTAGCTTTTTCATTCTTCCAAACCCTAAGGGCTCCACCTCCACCTGGCTCACTCCAAAAGGCGATCCCAAACCCATCCGAATCTAAGGAGACCGGTGCTACAAAAGACAACTCGTTCATTTTATATGGCATCTCGGCAAAGAAATGTACGTCTACAGTTTTAATTGATTTCCAAACGTTTTGAATTTGTACTTTATTTTGAATGAGCTTTATTCAACAATCACCCAATAGTCGATATATTATTACAGTTGAACAAGTGTACCATGGTGTGATCCTTTTTATTGGTTTTGATTTGGCCTTTTGGTGATGAGTTGTTTCACACATAAGTCATGACTCGTGATCTCTTTAAATTTTTAAGTCTTAATCAAGCGAACTTTTGTTTTCTTTTGTTTTCTTTATTATATCTTATACGTATTTAATTATCCATCAGGTTTAACAAGACACGATGGCCATTGTGTCATTATTATCAAGTAACCTATGGCTTTTGATGAATTTAAATTTTTTGTATGTAAGGGAACCCATGCATCCAGTTTTGTAGATTGAGCGAGAATCATCTTGCTATGTTTCCTTAAATTAATCAAGCATATGTTCTTCCATGTTTATGTCATAGGGTTACATAGGTTTCATATATTTTACACAATACTTTTTCAATGCTAACATATGTTGCTAAAAATTTGCCTCTGCCAATTTATTATGCACTTCTATTACCATGACATTTTTGTACTATCAAAACTATATTATATCTCGGACGGAGGAAAGTGTTGAGAGGGGAAGAAAATGGTACCATAATCGGGAAAGTCACATTCATGGCTGACGGTGGTATGAGTTGCATTCATGGCGGTCCATTTGCTCTAATCTTCTCTATCTTTAACACCAATCAAATTAAGTCACAAATTCTATCTATAGGCTAGTATGAAAATGCATTATTCATTATGTCACGTTTGCTTTTAAATTGAAATCTTTTTCTTATGCTTTTTATAAAATAAGATTTTTCTTTCAACATGATTGTAAGGTTGTGTTGTTTGTAGAGGTTTGTTGTGAGGCTTATCATGGGAGATAGTCAACACTCATTTCTCTTGTGTTGTTGTGTATGTTTAAACCGATATGTTTTTTGGGTATCCAGTTAAGGCAGTTCTTCATGTCGGACTTTACCATCTCTTAAACTATTAGTTTCTCCAAAAAGTTGTTATAATTAAATGACAACCTTTCCTAAATCACTAAATTTACCGGCATTGACTTGCTTGTATCTAGGAACATTTGTCTTTTGTGCTAGTGATGATGGTCGAATTGAGCCCGTTTTAGCCTTTAACAGATTGAATAATTTGATCATTGATAATTGTAAGGATGCAAAAATCTTGTGCATATAAAGTTAGACACTTTCTGCTCCAAATCTTTCTACATTTGCTTTTATGGGTACTCTTTATCAAATACTCTGTGGAAGTTGTCTTTCTTTTGTCAAGTATGTATGATTGATGCGGAGATGTTGGCAAATTACTCTGAGCCTCCTTTAGTTCTCCTAACCTGGCTGTCTGATCTTACTAATAAAAAATCATTGACAATCGCTGCAAGTACTCTTTAGGTACCTCAACTTTCATTTCTTTAAGGCTTAACTTTTATTTTCTTTTCAATTTTTTTTGTAAGTAAAAATCAATTGACTTTCATAATTGCATCAAACTGTTTATAATTCGCTGGCATCTCTTACTGCATTGCTTCTCTCTTAGTTCGTGAGTTTTTGAAAGATGAGTTGGCTTCCTTGCATAGCTTGAAGTCAATACAAGTTAAGCTAAAACCATTTTCATATGGATTATCGATGACATTGAAAATTGTCAAGGTAGAAAAAGCATTTAAAGCGAGATTTGAATCTTCTTCTTCTTCTTCTTCTTCTTCTTCTTCTTCTTCTTCTTCTTCTTCTTACCTTAAAGCTTCATCAGCATCACCACCAAAACCAGACCCACACGTCATCAAAACAAAGACATACCTTAAAGCTTCAAACCGTAAACAACTCAATAGTTTTAATTTCCTTAAAGCGCTTCAACATTGATTTGGAACCAATTGTAAACGACCTAACGTTGTTTGTGTTTTTTCAACTTGGGTTGTTGTTTTCATTTCCAGGAAATCGGCTTGGTGATTGAAATATATAAAATTGATCCAACATGTTTTGGTCTGTGTTGTTTAACTATATTAATTGTAATATGATTCAACTCATTTTGGGTTGGCCCAGTAGTTGGCTTGGGATCTTCGAGTTTGCTCCTCTCAAAAGTCTCAAGTTCGATTCCCCTAGTGTCAATTTCGGTGGGCAAGTCTATATATAGAGCTTTATGGGTTTGAAGGTATATGAATATATGATGAAGATGAAGAAGAAGAAGATAAGGGAAGAAGATGAAGATAAGTAAAAAAAAATTGGTTGTTGATGGTTTATGTTAAAGATACAATAGACCCACATGATCCAACAATCATCTTTTTGACAAAAAGATCTAATGGTTCAAATATAAAATATATATATATATATATATATATATATATATATATATATATATATATATATATATATATATATATATATATAAGGTTTATGGGGGATAATTTATGATGTTGGTCCACTATAGACATTTAAGGTTAAAAACTGACGGAAGTGACTACTTTGGAAGACGAAGATAGAGTTAGGGGAACAAAACAAAATTTTATAAATTAAATGACCAAATATGTAATTTACCCTTTTTTTTTTTGGTTGAAGAAAGAGAGGTTGATGATGAAGATGTTCATCACTTTTTTGGATTTTACTTTTTTAATTAAAAAGAAAATTAAAAAATTGGATTTTCATATGTGGCATGCCAACTCAGCCTTTTTTGAATAAAAAATGAAAAAAGGATTTAATTGTTAATGTTTTGAAAGATAAAGGACTTGAATGAGATATAAAAAAATATAAAGGATCTAAGTGTTACAAATAAATAAGATAAATGACATCAGGAGTAATTTTGTCATTTATAATTCATAATCAAATTAGCGATCACCTTATTTATTGAACTAAAATTGTGATTTACTCAATAAACATCTATGTTTTAATTTGTCATGGTTGTAAATTATGCCAAGATTCTTAAATTTCTATATCGTGAAAAATTATGATTAAATGTCTATGGTATGTGATAATTGTCTATAATTGCAGTTTAAAAATTTGAATATTATTGTTATGACAATTGTTGTAGTTAATGTTGTTGTTGATTATGGAGTTTTTAAGATTGGGTAGGAAACATATAACTATGTATTGAAGCTGAGGGAGATTGAGATAGTGAAGATAGTTGCACTGGAGGAGACGATTCAACAATTTAGATATAGAGTGTGTGAGATTCATGTCAAGGGAGATAATTATTTTTAGAAAGTTTGACCATCCCAATATCATAAAGCTTGAAGGGTTGATTACTTTCAAATATGTTTGTAACTTATACTATGTGTTTGAGAAGCATGGCATTCTAAGGTTCTTGGACAATCTTCAAACCAACTTTAGTCAACCACAGATAATAATAATAATTATAATCCTTTTAAATTATTATGATAGCAATTGTTTGGTGCCATTTAATATACACTAAACACAAATTTGTGTATGATATAGAAATTAAGTGATATGTTGTTGAAACTTGTTTTGGATCGTTGATATAATATTATTATATATCAATGGTTTAGATCTCTCACCTATAACTTGTTGGTGACCTTTTGCTGAGATTCTGAAACAGTAAATGTGAGGCCCACCGTTTCATTAAACAACAATATTTAATTTAACTTTTTTTTTTGTAATTGTAGCATTTGGGCTTGGGCTCTTGTATTTTAGCAATAAGTGATTGGTGGTTGATGATTTGGAGAAAGCAATTCTGTTGGATGCGATTTATGGTAGCTGCATAATTTTGCTAAATCTAATTGCATAATTAAATTTGTTATTTTTAATCGAATTTGAAGATGAATACAAAGTTAGTTGAAGTCGACTTATTAAATTAGACATCTCTAGTTGCATAAAAAAAATTCTGGAAAATTTTGTAGTTGAATTAATTGTGCGCAATAATCGTGTAATATTGGGTTGATAAATATAATATTATTGAATTGATTATTAAACATGTAATTTGTAACGACAGGAATTATTTATGTTTTTCTAATTTTTAAATAAATATTATTTTGTTACCACAGTAGGTGGAAAAAATTATATGGTTGAAAGTCTTTATAATATATATATATATATATATATATATATATATATATATATATTTTAAGTAAATATATCTATTTCTATCAACCGTCATGTTCAGATCTCATTGAGATTCCTCAAGTTCTTTTTTGCTTTGGGAATCAATTCTGAGAATCTTGTGTGAAAGTTTTTCGGAAAAGTTACTTCATGAAGTTTTCATTCTATAATGTTAATTTTTTAATATATTTGTGTTATATCTTGTATCGAACCTATTATTTTAACATGTATGTATAATACTAATATCAGTAAAAAAAAGTTACATGTTGTATTTTGGATGTCTAAAAACCGATCCAAATTAAACCGCGTATATTTGGATTGGATGAGTTTTTTTAGAATAATCATCCAAACCGAACCGAACCACATGTGATTAATATTATATGATTGTTAATCCTTTAATTAGGACTAGGGTTTGCTCATATGATTGTTTTTTGAATTTCCACATTATTAATCCTTTAATTATGGTCAGGGTTATCCACTCTTAACATCATATGATTGTTTTTGAATTTCCTCATTATTAATCCTTTAATTATGGCTAGGGTTAGCTAATTCTAAGATCATATGATTCTTTTTTGAATTTCCACATTATTCATCATTTAATTAGGGCTAGGGTTAACCATTCTTAAGATCATTTTTTTTTTAAATTTCCACATCATTAATCCTTGAGCTAGGGTTGGGGTTCACTTTTCTTAAGACTATATGAATCCTTTTTTTATTTTCAAGAATACCGATCCTTCAACTTGGGTTAGGGTTTGGATTTCTTAAATCATATGAATCCTCTTTGATGTTCAAGGATATTAATAATTTATCTAGGGTTAAGGTTTACTTTTGTTAAGATCATATGATTCATTTTTTTAATAGAGATTAAAAACGAAATTTTGAATATTTATAAAGATTTTATTTGATCTTTCTTTCAAGTTCATCATTTTTCTAACTACCACAATTTTGTTCCTTCTACCAGGGCTTGCTTTATTTGATCTTCCTTTATTTGATCTTTCTTTCAAGATCATATAATGAGCAATTTTAACTTTCAATCAAAATAAATATTTTCATTGTTAAATTGGAATAAATAGTCTTAACTTTCCCACACTAATACTCCCTTGGTCTCACAATAATAGTTGTTTAAGGTTTATACATATTATTAAAGAAATGATTAATTGTGTTAATTTCAATAATAAAATTAGTATCATTTACTAAAATAGTCTTATTAATTATAATTAGTAAGAGTAATTAAGTTGGATGAAATTCAAATAAATGTGAGTATAATAATGAATAAAATAATAAATATTTTATTGATATTTTAAAGTGACAATTATTTTAAGACAAAGAAAAAAAATGCTAACAAAATAATTATTTTAAGTCAAACAAGTGATCGGTGTCACTCAATTGTTAATAACTGTTAAATTCAATGGATACAAAATTTAGCCAATTGTAGCTCGAAACGTGTGTACCTCTATAATAGCTTATCTGTACATTGCAGGAAAAGGAACTAACCTTTATATTATTAATAGTAATAATAAATTTACAAACCAATATATATATATATATATATATATATATATATATATATATATATATATATATATATATATATATATATATATATATTTCGACAGGGAAAGGAACTAACCTTTATATTATTAATAATAATAATAATTTTAAAAACCAATATTTTTTTTTCCGGTAAAGGAATTCTGGATCGAGATAAACAACATGAACACACCATAAGTTAAGAAATGGAATGATAAATTTTTAAAAACGGTTTATAATGCCACTGAAATTGGGCATTATAACTAGATCCTATGAATCCAAAATTCTAAGGAATTCAAAATTCAACTGCTCCAATTATGTGCCTATTGATCTAACAAGCCCCAGAGAAGTTAAAATTCAATTGACTTCGAAAAACATCAGTGATGAAAAACATCTCAAATGAACACACCATGAACACCACTGTGAACATCCAACCATGTTTCATTAACTAATAAAATAAATTCCATTAAAACTGGTGAAGATTTTTTTTAATAGAATCCCCTAAAAAAAAGAATGGGTAGTAGAAAGAAGGAGTTGATGGTGATGATGCATGTTTTTCATGTTGGGGGCGTCAACCTTGCTTTCCAGGTTGAAGGAAACAGGAAAAAAGAAAGAAGGCAACATGTAGGCGTGGGGTGTGGTTTACCCACAAATTGAAGGGAAGACAAAATATAGGGTAGAAAAATATATGAAAATATGATTGAAGAGTGTTATGTGTTTTTTTTTCAAGGAAAGCAAAGGGTGTGTATTAATGATATAGGAGGTGAGTTAGCAATTTATGCCATCCATTATTTGCAATTAAAATATGTTTCAGGTTTTTGATTTTTTTTTTAATTCAGCAGGTAAGCAACTGCCAGCTGCCATTAATATACAAACTTGTGCATAATACACAAATTTGTGTATGTGTATAGTAAATGCCACCCAATTGTTTGTATATTGCAATCATTGATATTTTAAAAGTGTTGTCCTCACAAACTCAATAGAATTACAATAAAACAATTGAGGTTGTGATGACAACATTTTTCTCATAATATCAAAGGTTGCAATATACAAACAAGTGCAATCATAACAATAATTTGAAATCACTATCAATTTTATTACTTTGTAGTTAAACTAAATTTGATATTAGGATTGCTCAAGAGTCCTAGAATCCACCATAACGCTTTTGCTGTTCTTGGCACAAGCCAACTCAGATTGCAGTTCATAGTAACTCCGTCTTTTACATCATGTGACCGAGAGTCCAAGTCAGTCACTCTCCCACTTCGTGAAACATCTTTTCAGATTGTTGAAGCATTTTTTTTTTTGCAATGTCGACGGAACTTGTGTCAAGTGAGCCTCCCATGCTCTATTGTATACCAAAATGTTGATAAAATACACTAGCACAAATTTCAATAGAAAGGGATGCGTTGTAACAATAAATATTCAAACATTTAACTTGCTATTATGTCACTTATCATCACACATCATAGACATTTATTCATAATTTTTCGGAATAGAAAAATATAGACTAAACTTGAATAGCAACAACAACAAATTTAAAACATAGATGGTTATTGAGTGAATCACTATACAAAATAACGAGGTCAAAATTTTGATCGAGTTAAAAATATATAGCTAAATTATTTTATGATGTCACGAACTCACAACAGAGTTGGAGAGACTACCAAAATGCAGGAGTGCATTTTGAAATCTTGACAATAATGATAAATATTAGTGTGCTGATTGTAATTGGTCATGTAAGTTCAATTACTAAATTTTTAACATAATCAAATTATTGATCTTGTTATTGTGAACTAAAATAGCGATTCATTCAATAATCATCTATGTTTTAAATTTGTTGTTGTTTCTATTTAAGTTATGTCAGAATTCTTAATTTCTATTATTGAAACATAGTATCAAGGACTTAGAAACAAGCTTGCTAGATAACAAAGAAGAAGAAGAAGAACACACTAAGTCACAATGACTTGCAACACAAGCTATCACAGCTCCTAGTAAATAAAACGGTTGTAAAACAGTTGTAACAAACTTCTGAGTTTGTTATGCTAAAGGATATAATCCTATAAGATAGAGAACACAATAGCTTAGCAAAGTCGATCACTAGAATCCTATAAATACTTGTAATTGCTTCATTCACAAGTAATTCAATACAATGGATTTTCAGCTTGCATTCTTTCTTTTCTTATCAGTTTCTATGTTCCTCAACATGGTATCAGAGCCTCTCCTTGATCCTGGTGATCTGAGAGTGCTTCTTCTGCACATTTCTTTCTTCGTTTTCTTCCTTTTTTCTCTGCGTTTTCTTTTCTCTCATGGCTCCTCGCAACAACAATGGCGCAGGAACCTCCTCCACTGAGGTGATTCTTGATCAATCCAGTCCCTACTTTGTTCATCCTGGTGATGGTCCATCCTCGGTTTCAGTTACACCTGTTTTGAATGGCTCCAATTATCATTCTTGGGCCTGTGCCATGCGTCGAGCTCTTGGTGCAAAGATGAAGTTTGAGTTCGTTGATGGCATCATTCCACCCGTTACTGATATGTTTGATCCTACTTTTCGTTCTTGGAATCGTTGCAACATGTTAATTCACTCATGGATCTTGAACTCTGTTTCTCCTTCAATTTCTCAATCCACCATTTTCATGGAAAATGCAATGGATGTTTGGCGAGATCTCAAGGAACGGTTCGCTCAGGGTGATTTGATAAGAATTTCAGAGTTAATGCAAGAAATTTATGCATTGCAGCAAGATTCGAAATCAGTTACCACCTTCTATTCAGACTTGAAGGTTTTGTGGGAAGAATTAGAAATTTATCTTCCTATGCCTAGTTGCAGTTGTAGAAATCAGTGTGTGTGATTCAATGCGTACTGCCAGGAAAAATCATGTCTTGTTATATGCAATCCGGTTTCTCACTGGCTTGAATGAAAATTTTTCCATGGTTAAGTCTCAGATCCTCTTAATGGATCCTCTCCCTCCTATGAACAAGATCTTTTCTATGGTGTTGCAACATGAAAGGCAGGGTAATTTAGCACCTCCTGATGAGTCTGTACCTCTAATCAATGCTGTGCATTCTGGAAAATCAAAAGGAAATTTTTCTGGTAGCACCAACAAGAATTTCAATCAAGGTTCCAATTACAAACCTAGAGTTTGTACGTTTTGTGGAAGAAATGGTCATACCATTGATACTTGCTACAAGAAGCATGGATTCCCCCTCATCTTCAAAGGAATTTCAATAATAATTCTTCTGCAAATCATGTTGCTTCCACTGACAATGATGCTGATAATGTGGACTCTAGTTCTCAAAATGAAGTAGGAAAGGCTTCTCCTTCTATTACCACTGAGCAGTATGAAAAGTTGATGCATTTACTTCAGACTTCATCCCTTAACCAAGATTCAGTGCCTGTACATGCTTCTTCTAATCAGGTTTTATCCTCCATTCCCACTGGTCATATATCAGATGGAAGGCAAGGTACCAGTTACACTTTTTCCTTAACATGTCATAGTTTTACTCTAAACTCTTGGATCATTGATTCAGGAGCTAGTGATCACATTTGTGGAACTCTGCAGTGGTTTCATTCTTACAATGAAATCACTCCCATTCATATTAGATTGCCTACTGGCCACTATGCAATAGCCAAACATGCTGGAACCATTA
Organism: Medicago ruthenica; assembly: GCA_018208015.1. Classification (NCBI taxonomy): domain Eukaryota; kingdom Viridiplantae; phylum Streptophyta; class Magnoliopsida; order Fabales; family Fabaceae; genus Medicago; species Medicago ruthenica. Next base: position 73,142,513 of record CM031374.1, read on the forward strand.
AATTCAATCCTGATTTTACTATCACAAATGTGTTATATGTTCCTGAATTTCGTTTCAATTTGCTGTCTGTACCAAAACTCTGTCATTCATTAAATTGCACAATAAATTTTAATGGTTCCAAATGTTTCATTCAGGAAAAGAGCACTCTGAGGATGATTGGTTCTGGTGATAGAAGAGAAGGATTATACTACTTAGCTCTTTCAGATAAGGTTGCTTGCAACATAAACAAGACCACTCCTTCATCTGCCCCTTTACCAGATAGTGCACTTTGGCACTTTAGATTAGGTCACCTATCTTTTTCTAGGATGAAATCTTTACATGCCAGTTTTCCTTTTGTTAATGTTGATAGCAAGGCAATTTGTGATGTATGCCATTTTGCTAAACACAGAAAGCTTCCTTTTGATTCAAGCTGTAATAGAACAAATAAACCCTTTGAGCTAATACACTTTGACATTTGGGGTCCCATTGCTGTTAAATCTATTCATGGTCATTCATATTTTTTAACTGCAGTTGATGATTTCAGTAGATATACTTGGTTAACTCTTATGAAAACCAAGGCTGAAACTAGACAACATGTCATTAATTTTGTGACTTTAATTGAAAATCAATTTTCTTGTAAAGTAAAAATTTTAAGAAGTGACAATGGTCCTGAATTTACAATGCCTCAGTTTTATAGTTCAAAAGGAATTTTACATCAAACTAGTTGTGTTGAGACCCCTCAACAAAATGCTAGAGTTGAGAGAAAACATCAACATATTTTGAACATTGTTAGAGCTTTACTTTTCCAATCAAATCTCCCTAAACATTTTTGCTCTTATGCTGCTATTCATGCTGTTTTCATTATGAATAGAGTTACCAGCCCTATTATTGAAAACCATACTCCTTATTTTTTAATTCATCAAACTTTACCTGATTTAAATCAATTGAAAGTCTTTGGTTCTTTAGTCTTTGCTTCAACACTGCAAGCTCATAAAAGCAAGCTAGCTTCTAGAGCAAGAAAGTGTGTGTTTTTAGGATACAAACATGGCATGAAAGGTATTGTTTTGTTAGACATTAACACTAAGGAAATCTTTGTTTCCAGAAATGTTACCCATCATGAAAACATCTTTCCATATCAACCTGTTACTTCCCCACCCACCTGGCATTATTATCCAAGTCAGCCCCCCATTCCTATTGATTTTCCATATGCTGATACAACTGTTCCCTCTTCAGATCTTATACCTCCTTCTCCACTTTTACAAAATGAAATTTCACCTAATTCTGACAACACTCAGCCTCCACAACCCTTACAACCAAATTCATCTTCCAAACCTACTAGAGCTAAGAAACCTCAGCCTATCTTGTAGACTATGTATGTAATCATTCTTCATCTCATTCATCAGAAGCAATCACTCCAGGTACTCCTTACCCTATTGCATCTTTTCACTCTTTTGCACATCTGTCTAAATCCCATAGAGCTTTTTCTCTTTCTGTCACAAATGGTACTGAGCCCAAAACCTATAGAGAAGCTTGTCAGTCTGATCATTGGTTAAAGGCTATGGAGTCTGAATTAGATGCCTTGGCTAAGAATGGAACCTGGAAAATTGTGAACCTTCCTCCTCATGTTAAGCCCATAGGCAGTAAATGGGTGTACAAGATCAAGCACAAAGCTGATGGTAGCATTGAGAGATATAAGGCCAGATTAGTTGCCAAAGGCTACAATCAGGTTGAAGGACTTGATTTCTTTGATACCTTTTCTCCTGTTGCAAAATTGACTACAGTCAGGATCCTCTTAGCTCTTGCATCCACCCAACATTGGCATCTTCACCAATTGGATGTGAACAATGCCTTTCTTCATGGGGATTTGCAAGAAGATGTTTACATGAGCATCCCAGAAGGTGTTCTCAGTGCACCAAACACGGTTTGCAAGTTGCAGAAAAGTCTATATGGACTCAAACAGGCCAGCAGAAAATGGTATGAAAAGTTGACCTCCCTCTTGCTTAGTGAAGGCTATGTTCAGTCCAACTCAGATTACTCTCTCTTCACACATCAACAAGGCAAGAATTTCACAGCTTTGTTGGTCTATGTGGATGACATCATTCTAGCAGGTTCCTCTCTCCATGAATTTGATCGAATCAAATCCATCCTAGACTCTAAGTTCAAAATTAAGGACTTAGGTGTTCTAAAGTATTTCTTAGGCTTGGAAGTTGCTCATTCTTCAGCAGGTATCACTGTATCTCAAAGAAAATACTGTCTGGATCTTTTAGAATCTTCTGGTCTTCTGGGATCTAAACCTGCTAGTACACCTTTGGATACCTCTACAAAATTGCATCAAGACAACAGCAAACTTTTTGCTGATGTGTCTTGCTACAGGCGGCTCATTGGAAGACTACTATATCTTAACACTACCAGACGTGACATCACATTAGCCACTCAGCAGCTGAGTCAATTCCTTCATGCCCCAACTATCTTACACTACAAAGCAGCTTGCAGAGTTATCCGATACCTTAAACAAAACCCTGGTCATGGATTATTTTTTCCTAGATCTTCAGAGTTACAAATTCTAGGTTATGTGGATGCTGACTGGGCAGGATGTATTGATTCAAGAAGATCCACAACAGGTTTCTGCTTCTTCTTAGGTTCCTCTCTAATCTCTTGGCGTGCTAAGAAGCAAGCAACTGTCTCAAGGTCTTCATCTGAAGCTGAATACAGAGCTTTATCTACTGCAACCTGTGAACTCCAATGGCTCACGTATCTTTTGAAGGATTTACACATCACATGCAACAAGCAACCAATCTTATATTGTGATAGCCAAAGTGCTATACACATTGCTTCTAATCCTGTGTTCCATGAGAGAACAAAACATTTGGAGATAGACTGCCACTTAGTCAGAGAAAAGGTGCAGAAGGGTATTCTGAAATTGCTTCCCATTGCCACTGAAGAACAATTAGCAGATTTCTTGACTATACCTTTACCACCTCCAAAATTCAATTCTTTTGTGTCCAAGCTTGGCATGATCAACATCTATCATGCTCCAACTTGCGGGAGGATATTGAAACATAGTATCAAGGACTTAGAAACAAGCTTGCTAGATAACAAAGAAGAAGAAGAAGAAGAACACACTAAGTCACAATGACTTGCAACACAAGCTATCACAGCTCCTAGTAAATAAAACGGTTGTAAAACAGTTGTAACAAACTTCTGAGTTTGTTATGCTAAAGGATATAATCCTATAAGATAGAGAACACAATAGCTTAGCAAAGTCGATCACTAGAATCCTATAAATACTTGTAATTGCTTCATTCACAAGTAATTCAATACAATGGATTTTCAGCTTGCATTCTTTCTTTTCTTATCAGTTTCTATGTTCCTCAACATCTATGTTTCAAAAGTATGAATAAATGTCTATGATATGTAATAAGTTAATGTAATTTCAGTTTAAAACTTTGAATATTATTGATAAGGTGATTGTTTTAGTCGGTGTTGTTACTTTTGCAGTGTTTCAAATTGGCAAGAGATATAAAGTTCTGTATTTAAGGAGAGGAAGATTGAGACGGTAAAGATATTGGCATGAAGGAGTGCGATTCAACATTTTATATCCAGAGAGTGTGAAGTTCATGTCAAAGGAGATAATGATTTTTAGAAAGTCTGTTCATCCCAATATCATAAGCTTGAAGGGTTGATAACTTCCAAATTATCTTGCAGCCTGAATGAGGCGTGGTTCAACATTTTTTTTTTTTTTTTGTATCTTATTCCTTGTGTTTGAGTCCATAGAGCATGACATTCTAGGGCACTCTTGGGCAATCTTGATATCAAGTTCATTCAACAACAAATAATAATAATATTATTTGAATTTGTGAGGACAATATTTATTTTTTTAATATCACTGATTGTCATATACAAATAAATGAGACTATAAAAGAATTTAAAACCATTATCATTTTTGTTATTAAATGTGGTTAACCAATAGAGCTCCAACAATAATTATTGTGGTTAACCACATTTAAACACATCATCGACATTTATTCATAATTTTTTGCAACATACAAATTTTTTGCAACATACATTTATTTTTTATATTAAGCCATAAAAACATAGATGATGATCGAGTGAATCACTATTTTAGTTCATAAAATAACGAGATCAATAATTTGATTGTTAATTTAATTTTTTAAAAAAGGACCATAGCCATAAAGATCTTGATAAACTAAATAATATTAAGAAGCTTAATGTTTTCTTGCTTGCATTGAAAGAGAATGTATTCGAAGTTTTTAAATTGTGTTATTTTGTTTTATTTAAATATAAAAAAATGTTTGGAAATAGTCACAACACTGTTTTATGAAAGCTATTGTTGAACTACCAATTAGCCAAAAGGCACTGCATAATGGAGTTGATTATAGTTGCTTCTGTTGCAAATCATAGAATTAACTCTCAACTATCTCCTAGAAGTTGGTTAGCGAAATTACAATTAATTAGGTAGTTACAAATAGTTAGAAGGAAGTATATATAACCATTCTAAAGACTTCTAATCAAACAGATTCTCAAACCATAAGACATGGGGTTCACTTGAAAGTTAAATTCATGAGCTTGTTAACGATACCCTATTGCTAGTTGTTCTACTACCATCTTTGATGGCGTAGCTTGATTTTGAACCGAGAAATTGCTTCTTTCTATTAACCCCCAAAAATTGGAACTTCTTTATGTGTGAGAAGAGAGATGGGTTCGTATGGAAATCTAGCAAAGAAGACTTTGGAAACTGAGATGTCGATTATGGTTCATGTTAATTAGTTATGGAAACTTTTTTTGTTATCTATCTCTCATTCTCTCATTGTATTGTGTTCTTCATATAAAAGATTTAGGGCTTTAAATTTTTCCTTTAAACCTTGATGTGACTGTTGTTGTGGATTTGTTGGTTTTGGAGATAATCCACGATTTGAAATTTTTGTTTGAAAGCTCCTTTTTTTTGTTTGTTACATGAAGCTTTTTTTTTAGTTTTTTTATGATGTTGTTAAGGTTTATGTCGTAAAGGATGGTGATGAAGAAGAAGATGGAGTTGACTATGATGATGATGAGGAGGAGGAGGAGGAGGAGGAGGAGGAGGTGGTGATGATGAATAATCAAAAGAACAAATCTTTGTTTTTTTAGATTGAAGAAGAAATGTTTTTCAAATTTATTTTTAATTTCAGATTTTTATTTTATTAATATCGTAATTTTTTAAATGTTTGTTTAGGTGGATGAAGATATAACTCTTTATGTAGTTAAAATATCTTATTATAATGTAAGTACAATTCATATGATAAAAAGTTGCAGGAACATATATTTGATATGTTGGAGTGTAAGTTTGAATCCATGACACCCCTCTTTTCTTTTTGAAAAGAAAATTTTATAATAAGCTTTCTCTTGACAAGCAATTACTTAGACGGTGTTTAATTTTTTTTCTTTAACCAAAGAAAATTATGATACATTTAAAGGTATTTTTCAACTCGAGTAATATTGAAATTTGGTCTATTTAAAAAAATACAAAAGTAAAAGCACCTATTCTTAAATGTTTCAAAATAAATGAATGAACCCGTTCATATATGACTTTTCAATTGTGAGCCACATGGATAAAAACGTAGAAGACTCACACCCCTAATGTTTGGAATTTTGTAGTGAAGATGTATGGGCAAAACTCACTTATATGATTGTTATTAATCTAATGGGATGATTCACCCTAATGTTTCAAGACTCACTCAAAAAGTCTCAATAGTGGTATCACAATCTGGTTCAACTTGGAGGGGTAGCAGAAGTCGTTCTTGGTGGTAAATCAAGGATGTGGACACTCTCATACTTGTGGGAGAGAATGTTGATGAGTTAAGTGTGAGTTAGAACTCTCACATTTGATGAAAAATATATGTTGATCTACATATAAGTAATTAAGAAAACTCATATACTTAATGTCTTAAGGTTTTAGTTAAAGATGTGGTGTTTAAATTCACGGATGTAGTTGTTTTTAGTTCAATGTGATAAGTCACCCGATGTTTTTAAACTCTTTTAGAAGTCTCAACATATCCCACCACTTTTCGCTGGACTCATTTCCAAAATAGTAAGATCTACTCCACGGATTTCAAATACTGAAAAAAGAAGTTATGGAGTGTTAATAAAGTAAGTGGTTTTTTTTGTCAATTAGCTTAATGGTTTAATTCACACAAGATTTGGGATTTGAACTCTTAATCCTAGAATATTATTGTCTTTATAGCTAGCTATCAACGTAGTTGTTAACGCACCTTTTCGTAACCAATATAGTTATGCACATGCACACGTGCCATGAAGTCTCTATCTGTACAGTGGATGTGAGGTATGTGTGATTGCGAGAGGTGGTAACTTGTTTTGTTTACATAAGAAAAGCATGACATCCAAAGTATTGCATTTCCAAACTCCCCCAACCCAACCCAACCTTGCTTTCCCATAAAACCAGCCTTCCCATCCTCGTTATCGTTTCATGGTCCCCACTGCCACGTGTCTCACGATCCCATCCTTGATTTTCCATGTGTTACAAAACCATCCTCATCCCATCCCTTCTTTTTATCTATCATCAAACTCAAAGTCATGCATACACTACACACATGCATCCCACTCTACCCATTTTCATTCAAACCTTTCACTAATAATCCATAGTTTTCAATATCTTTTCTTGCCACTACTTTCCTAAATTTGACAAAAACGATAAGAGCAAAAATGTGAAAGCAAAAGCAAAAGAAAGAAACTCTCAAATCATAACCAAAAAAGTTAATTAGTTTTTGTACTACTATAGAATAGAAACATAGAAAATTGATCGATTGATCATCAAATTCTCATCATAAAAAAAATCGATCATGGACAGCACTGATTCATCATCTTGCTCTCCACACCCCCACCTACCACCAGGTTTTCGATTCCACCCCACCGATGAAGAACTCGTAGTACACTACCTCAAAAGAAAAGCTGCATCAGCACCTCTTCCAGTAGCCATCATAGCAGAGATTGATCTCTACAAATTCGACCCATGGGAACTCCCAAGTACGAAACTTTTTCGCACCCCATTTCATCTTTTCATCCATTTATTCAAACCCACATCTTAGTTTTTCTGTTACTTGTTTTCCATATGAAATTTTGAACATGTTTTAATCCGAAATATTGTCCTGTTTTTTCTGGGCTTTTCTTTTATAGGTAAAGCAAGTTTTGGGGAACAAGAGTGGTACTTTTTCAGCCCAAGGGATAGGAAATACCCAAACGGAGCAAGGCCCAATAGGGCTGCTACTTCTGGGTATTGGAAAGCTACTGGAACTGACAAGCCTATATTAACATCTGATGGGAATCAGAAAGTTGGAGTTAAGAAAGCACTTGTTTTTTATGGAGGGAAGCCACCAAAAGGAGTTAAAACTAATTGGATTATGCATGAGTATAGGCTCATCACTAATCATAATAATCATAATTCTTATAATGCAAGTTCAAAAACTCCTCCTCTGCCTTCTGATCATCCTCCAAACAATAACAAGAAGAATTCCCTGAGGGTATGTATATGCAAAACACATATTTGCATGCCATGTGCATTTGTTTCATGAATTTATTAATAAATAATAATTGAACATGGACACTAACTATATCTTCTCTCTGTTCCTTTTTTTTAACGGTCTAATCTTTATATAAACTTAAAACTATTTGATAGAACTATATACTATCTCTATTCATTTTTATATGCAATAAATAGTTAATGATGTTACAGAAAAATAATATTTAATATTTCACTCAACTTTGAAAAAAAAAAATAAGATCAATTTTTTTTTTACAAAAGTAACATTTATAATGTAACCCGACTATTGTTGTAGGAAGTTATAATAATGGAGTGACAACAACAATCAATACTCATTCTCCTAAATACACTACATAGATCAAATCTCGTTATAATGTTTTATCATATATCATATATAATTTTAAGATCTTTCTTAATATTTTATATCATATAGTTTTTGTGACACTAGAATACATTTGATTAAACATTAGAATAATTTTATTAATCATGTGGATAGTCATTAAACTATAATGTTATATGAAATCAAAAAAATTTATTATATTTGCTTTGAAGCTTGATGATTGGGTTTTGTGCCGAATATACAAGAAAAGCAACAGTAGCACCATGCCAAGGCCACTCCTAATGGATCAATATGATTATCATACCTATAATATGCAACAAAACTCCAAACATTCATCTTCAAGAAGCACAAGTTATGGACTTGAAAATGATGACAATTTCTTTGATGGAATCTTAGCAACTGATCACGGAATGCAAAATGGTTGTGACATAAACTCAAAGGGTGATAACAATAATAATGAAACATTCCCTATGAAACGTGCACTAAATGCATCATCACAGTTTTGGAATGAAACAGGGTCACCAGGTTCATCTTCTTCAAGCAAACGGTTTCATGGAGATCTTAATAGTGGAATAAGTAGCAATGCTGAGGAAAATAATTCATTTGTTTCACGGCTTAGCCAGCTTCCACCAAGCACAACTTTTCATCAAAATTCGATTCTTGGGTCTGTTGGAGATGGTGTAATGAGGCAACAATTTCAACTTCCGGACATAAATTGGAACTAGTTATATGATTGCTAGTATGTTAATAATTGATGCATGCTGATCTTACTATTATACTTTCTACTGTAACCATTGATATTATATACACAAAAAGGAAAACATAGGCCTATATATATTTTGAAGTACTCCTATAAGCTAAGTTGGTATATAATGTGGCTGTTTTTTTTTTTGAACAAAATATAATGTGGCTGATTATTGTAAGTATTTTATCAAAAAAAAATTATTCTAAATTTAAATCTATGTTTTGCTATTTTTACTTAATTTCGATCAATTTCATTTTATTAGGTTTTTTTAATGACAAATATTAGTAATTAATTGTTATATTAGTGTTTTGCCAAGTCCGGTTTGAAGACAAGACCTCTGACTATTTATTTTTTGACTCAAATCAGTTGAGTTATCTAACCCCTCAATTTCATTTTTATTTCGTTTTATTAGTTTATGAATTTTTTTAGGCCAAATATCTCCTTTGGACTTTTAAGTTTGACAAAAATACCAAATTGTCCTTTAAGTTTTTTAAGTTCAAATAGATCATGTAAGTTGTTAATTTAATACATTGTTACCATTTTAAGTACCTACTTGAAACTTAAAAACTTAAAAAAAAAAAAAAACTTCAAATAGATTCATTAAATTAACAACTTAAAGGACTAATTTGAAACTTAAAAAAACTTAAAGGACCTATTTAAAATTTAAAAACTAACTCAGTATTTTTGTCAAACTTGAAGGATCAAAAGAGGTATTTAGCCTGTTTTTTAACCAAAGTATTTATGTTTTGAATATAGTAAAAGCTCTTTACACGGAAAAATATTGTAAAAGTTGTCAATATAAAATCTTAATTCTAGTATACGTGTTTTTTTTTTCTTGTTATACATAATTTTTGTATTTTAGTTTTGTAAGAATTTAACTTTTATTTTAAAGAGAAGGATATGGAAAAAGGCTTTCAAACTATAAGTTTTTCACTATAGCTTTTCAAATTGGTTAATATTTTGGTACATCCTAGTTTGAAGATGTATCATGTGACATTTATGACATGGCCCTCATTTATCCAGGGGCGGAGCCAGGTGGGCTTGAGGGTGTGCAGAATGCCTATTATTATACTGATATTGTTATTTGCACACCCTTAGTTTTTCCTTTTGCATCTAGCCTAAGACTTTGGAAGAGTGTGATACAATTTGGTAGGATCATAAAGGCAAAAAACATAAGTGTTGAACTGATATCCCTAGATTGATAATTCAATTGCTAATGCTAAACCACTGCAACGAATCAATGCATGTTTAAGCATTTTGCAAGTAAATTATATATTGTATACTAATCCAAAAAAAAAAGTTACTTCTCTAACTTATTTCTTGTCCATTTCTTTTGGACAATTCTTTTTCCTTTGTCTATAAAGACTATGTTGATGATTAATTGTATAGAATTTAAATTAAATGACATTATTCTTTCAAATTCCTAGTGATAAATACTTGAATTTATAATTTGTCAAAAAATAATAAGCTATAAAAATTAATGTGATTATTTGGGTAAAACTAACAAAAGTGTGAATTTATGTGTTTATAAAAATTGGGTCAAATAGACGAGAATCACACACATTAAGTTTACAGAAGTGGTGAATCGCAGGTTCGAACATGCACCCTAACACATAAAATAAATTAGATGCATCTATCAAACGAGTTGTATTTAGAAGACATTTTTTTCTTTTGAAGGGAAGACAAAATTTAGTGGTTTAAATAAATGGTAAAATAAGAAGAGAAATTAGTATGATTTTTTTATAGTATTTTTATGTATAAATTATAATAATTAATAATTACGTTAAAAAGTCTGCACCCCCTGATCCAGGGTCCTGGATACGCCACTGCATTTATCCCCGCATCTTCACATATGAATACAATGAACCTTCCCCACAAATTGATCACCACCAAGTCCTCAGACTAACCATCTCCTTCTCCACCATCAAATATAATCTCCAAAAACAATCACAGTCTCCATTTTGATCTCTTGAACATATCACTACAACAAAAAAGCTAATTTTCGAGGGGCATATTCCAAAAATTTGAAGGGAAAATCTGAAATTTTGAAATTGAAATTTTAAGAGTGGGATACTGTCGCGGTGATTTTCGGAGATCAATCTATTGATTAGCGTTGACTCACTAATTTTAATTCACGACTGAACTTTTAATTTTTTTAAAAGAAAGGTGGAAAAAAGTTCTAAATTACCACATTTTAAAAGATTAGGGTTCGGGGGTTAGTTACGTTTAGGGAAGGTGTTAGCACCCTAAACGTTCGTAGTACTCTACGAGAACCTCTTGATTTTATTTGTTTATTTTGGGCTATAACTTGCTTATTTTTTAAAAGAAAGAAAAGAATGAATTAAAGTAGTGAGGAAAAATAAAAAAGTTTTTTTTGTATTTTTTATGATTTGGGAGGACAAGGTCCTTTGCCTACGTACCCGTGAGGGATCAAAACCTCGTAGTTCGGGGTAGAAATAACGGTTGATTTGTTTTGTGTTTTTTATTAGTTTTTAAAAAAGGTTTTAAAGATAAAATAAAGGCCAAGTGGCAAAAAGGAGAATTGGTTTGTGTTTTTTATTTTTGAAAATAATTAAAGTGTTATTAAAGTTGATTAATGGTTATTTAAAGAAAATAAAAGAGAAAAAACGAACACTTGATTGAAAATCAAGGTTTATTAGGAAAAGATTTTTTGAGTTTTTCATTATTATTTGCATGTTTTTTTTTTGTTTTTAATTACCTAAGACTAAAAACGTAATAAAGGCTAAATGCGAGGAATTTTCGTGATGACGTTGGATCACCACGAAATCCTTTTGAAAATAAACTAACCTAATATTTTTTTGCATTTTTTGTTTTATGACATAAAGCGGAATAAATAAAAGTGCGAGTGTCGGTGCGGTATTCTCATTTATATTTACATTGTTCCTAAGTACATTCTAATGAAATAAAATAAAACTGACAAAATGATAAACAAAAAACCAAAATTGCAAATGCATTAAAATAAATATGCTAAGAATAAAAATAAAATAAAAATGCATGAAATAAAAGGAAGATAAAAAAATGAAAATGCATGATGTGCTAAAAATAAAGGCAGTGAAATAAAATGCATGGAAATAAGAAAAGACTAAAAAATAAAAATGCAAGAAAGAAATAAAAGGGGAAAATAAAAAAAGAAGAAAAAAAAAGGGAAAAGGGGTGCAGAAGCAGGGAGGGGAGGTTTGTGGTGGCCGTATGTGGGTTGGTGAGTGGTGGCCGGATTGTTGTGTGGTGGTGGTGTAGGCTGAAAATGGTGTTTGTGTTCTTGGATTTGGTTTTGTGATTTTGATTAGTGTGTGTCTTTTGATGAACTTGTGGTCGTTTTCTGAAAATGGGTTTGATGGTTTTTTGAGCTTTGTGGCCGTGGTTATGTGGTGGTTAGGGGTGGTTTTAGGTTTTGGTTTTTGGTCTGTTGCTGTGATGGGTTATGACCGTGTTTATTGGCTTAGGTTGGTTTATGGCCGTGTGTTGGTTGTGGCTTGGTGATGATGGCCGTGAGTGGTATTAGTGGTGGTTGAGGTGGTTCTGGTATAATGGCCGTGTTGTGTTTCTGTTTGGGGAGGGGGTGGTTTTGTTGGTTCTTTGTGATGGTTGTTTGCTTCTGATGATCTTTTGGTTAGAGTTCTTTTTGACTGATCGTGTGTTTGGAAGTGGCCGTGATGGATTGTGATCCTGTTGGTGTGTTGGCAGGGCCGTGAGTTGAGTGGTGAGGGTGAGGTGCGGCCGCGTGTGTGTGTTTGTGGAGGGGTGAGGTGCAGCCGTGGCTTGGGATGGGTTTGAGGGTGGTACGGCCGTGAGTGTTTGGTGGTGGTTGAAGTGGAGGTCGTGGGTTGGGCTGGTTGTTGGGTTGTGTATGTTGTTGTTGTGTTGGTTCAAGGAAAAGGGCTGATTGTGTGGGAGGAGCGTGAGTGAGGTGGGTTAGGGAGGTTGGGAGAGGACGAGTGGTGATTTAGGGAGGAGGCGTGAGTGATTGTTTTGTGGCCGTGGGTTGCTGGGGAAGTATGGCTGGCCGTGGGTGGATGTTGTGGTAGTGGTGTTTGCCGTGTGTTTTGAGGTGGGGGTTTTTCTGATAGTGTTGTGATTGTACGGATGTTTTGTGTTGTGTTTTCAATTCCCCCCCCCCTTAAAATACTAAAGTGCCAACACTAATACCCAATAAAAGTCAGCTTGACAAATTAAGTGACAATAAAACTCAATAATGGACAAATTAATGGACAAATAAGTGACACATTAAGTTTATTAAGTTTAAGAAAAAGTCTCCTCCATAATGACAAATTAAAAGGAACCAATTAAGTAACAAAGTCAGACTAAAAAATTTTAAAAAAAGGTAACTAAAAAGAAAGAAATAAAAATGCTAAATAGAATAAAAATAGAAATATTTAAAAGGAAAAAAACAAAGATAAAAATAAAAATAAAAACAAAAACAACAAGACGGACCCGAGTGAAACCCAAACAAATGAGGTATTTTAAAATACCTCTCTGTCGAAATTTCGTCTGAGACGACAGAAAAATTCCGAACTAAAAAGACGAGTAAAAAATAAATTTTAGGTCAAAAATTGGGGTATGACAGATGCCCCTATTTAAGTCTCTTCGTCCGGAGATTTGAGGATAAAATCTTGGATTCGACGGGTCGAAGGGACTTAAATACAGAGTACGCCAATTTTGGACCTAAAAGAAAAAATGGAGATGCTCGTGATGCGAATGCAAATGCAAGACGGCGAAGCTGACCGGACTGGGGGTAAAACAAAAACGAAAGGATACCCGAGTTCGTTAAAGAAAGGGATCCGACTCCACTGGGGAATAACATGATTTCACTGGGGAAGGAGTTGTCTACTATCAACAAAGATGACAGCTTAAAGAAGACAGATGATATGTATTACCTACTATCGTATATTGATAGCTTAAAAGAGGTAATATAAAAAGGAGACACCGTCTACTATCGTTGTATGGATAGCTTAAGGAAGACAGATGACATGTATTACCTACCATCGTGTATTGATAGCTTAAAAGAGGTAATATAAAAGGAGACACCGTCTACTATCGTTGTATGGATAGCTTAAAGGAGGTGACATGTATTACCTACTATCGTGTATTGATAGCTTAATAGAGGTAGTATAAAAGGAGACACCGTCTACTATCGTTGTAAGGATAGCTTAAGGAAGACAGATGACATGTATTACCTACTATCGTGTATTGATAGCTTAATAGAGGTAATATAAAAAGGAGACACCGTCTACTATCGTTGTATGGATAGCTTAAAGGAGGTGACATGTATTACCTACTATCGTGTATTGATAGCTTAATAGAGGTAATATAAAAGGAGACACCGTCTACTATCGTTGTATGGATAGCTTAAGGAAGACAGATGACATGTATTACCTACTATCGTGTATTGATAGCTTAAAAGAGGTAATATAAAAGGAGACACCGTCTACTATCGTTGTATGGATAGCTTAAGGAAGACAGATGACATGTATTACCTACTATCGTGTATTGATAGCTTAAAAGAGGTAATATAAAAGGAGACACCGTCTACTATCGTTGTATGGATAGCTTAAGGAAGACAGATGACATGTATTACCTACTATCGTGTATTGATAGCTTAAAAGAGGTAATATAAAAGGAGACACCGTCTACTATCGTTGTATGGATAGCTTAAGGAAGACAGATGACATGTATTACCTACTATCGTGTATTGATAGCTTAAAAGAGGTAATATAAAAAGGAGACACCGTCTACTATCGTTGTATAGATAGCTTAAGGAAGACAGATGACAAAATTTTACCTACTACCATTGTGAGGGTAGCTTAAAGGAGGTAAGAGATAAATGTCAGCTACTCGGGATGTAGCCGAACTTGCCACTTGGCGAAAAGAGGGTGACATCTTTGGACCAGACACACTGGGGATGACACTTGGGGATAAAGAGTTACAAATTGTTCATGATTGATTGACATGAAAAGCAAGACTCAGGGAAAATGCACAAGCTATTCATTAAAGAACTGCCACTGACGACAAGGAATAAAGGATAAATGCCAACTGTCCGGGTTGTTGCCGAACTGCCATTGACGACAAGGAATAACGGTACGCACAAGCTGTTCGTTAAAGAACTGCCGCTTGGCATAAAGAGGATGACATCTCTGGACCAGACACACTGGGGATGACATTTGGGGATAAAGAGAGTTAAAAAAAAAGTTCATGACCGATTGGTATGAAAAACAAGACTCAGGGTGGCTAATGCAACCATGTATTGAATGATGTTATGTGTATGTTGTGTATGCATGAATGTGTATATGCATGAATGTATGAATGTATGTAAGACAATACGACTTGTATGACTGTATGGAGGATTGACTTGTGGGATAGTATGAAAGACCGACTTGATGAGACAAGATTGGACGGATAAGATGGAAAGTGAACCGACGACGCAGTACAAACACTCAGCAATCTTTATTGGGGGTGATGCCATTGGGGGCATATCAAGACATTGACGGGGTAAAGCCCGATGTATGCAACAAACGGTGGGGAGTAAACCCTTCCTGGGGGAGACGTGTTAATCCATAGACCTGGCAGAAGAACTGGCGTTTCTGTGGTCATGCTTTTTGTTTCTTTCTTTTTTGAGTCCCTAACTTTTGCGTGGACCGCCCTTTCGGGTTTTCAGTCCACCGGGAATATATTCCTTTTGTATGCCCCTAATTTTTGCCTGGACCGCCTTTTCAGGTTTTCGATCCACCGGGACGCTCATTTTTGCCTAAGCCGCCCTTTCGGGTTTTCGACTTACCGAGCTCTTTTCTTTTTCCTTTTTTCTTTTTTTTTTCAAGCAATTGACCATGTTTAACCTGCAGAGTTTGTCCGTTCTCAGGATAACTGTTGACGCACACTTCACTTATTCATGAGTTCAGAGAGAATGTGTTTGTTGTTTATGCTTTCCAAAAAATATAAAAAGATTTATGATTTTAAAAAAAAGTTTTGCTTCAAATACTACCATCAAAAATAGAAGAAGTTTTATAAACAGAATAAATGGGAATTCCAAATAAAGGCACAGGCTCAAATTTATTTAACAGAGTGGTGGCCCGCCAATGGCGTGGCTCCACGGATCTCACAAAGTTTGGAAAATGGTAAATATAAGGGGAAGGTACATTGAACACAATAACCGTTATTCTCCCTAACAACTTTGAATTCCACAGTTTAGATGCCTCAGATTCAGAGTCTCTTTAACCGCTAATGTGCCCCAAGTGAGTAGAGATCAGACCAATGCAGTTACTTTGTCTTTGGATCCTTAACTTTTGCATAGATCGCCCTTTCGGGTTTTCGACCTATCAGGATGATTATTCTCTGTTTCATGTCTCTAATTTTTGCCTGGACCGTCCTTTCGGGTTTTCAGTCCACCGAGACGCTCATTTTTGCCTAGGCCGCCCTTTCGGGTTTTCGACTTACCGAGCTGTTCTTTTATTTTTAGACAAAGTATTTCTTGACTGCATCGGCGTTCACAGGACGGGGAAGCTCATCACCATCCATAGTTGTAAGAATCATTGCACCACCGGAGAATGCTCTTTTGACGACATATGGGCCTTCATAATTAGGCGTCCATTTGCCCCTGGAGTCCGGTTGAAATGAGAAAATCTTTTTGAGCACAAGACCTCCTTCTTGGAACACATGGGAACTGCCCGTGACACGAAGCATTCATGCGTTTCTCTTCAATCAAGTTTGAACTGATCATATTTGTTTTGACATCATTCAGCCTCTGATAACTTGGGTTCCATTAAAACTCTCATTGATGGAATCTCAATCTCCACAGGGAGTACTGCTTCTATGCCATACACTAAAGAAGAGGGGGTTGCCCCTGTTGAGGTACACACTGAAGTACGATATCCATGTAAAGCATACGATGACATCCCATGCAAGTCCTTGTAAGTGGTTACCATCTTCTGCACCATCTTTTTGATGTATTTTCTTTCTTTGTTTTTTTTTTGCTTTTGTTTGTTGTTTTTTTTGCAGCCTCGATGGCACCATTCATCTGTGATTTGACCAGGAATACTGTAATGGCAGTTCTTCGGAACCCAAGTTAATCATTTCGAGTGCTTCTTCATGAGGCTGAATGATGTTCTTTTATATTCTAGTAACAGAGAGATCTTTTCGGGAATCTGTTCGTCCTCCTCCTCTTCAGCTTCGTGAACAGGGAACTCAAAGTCGGGAGAGAGCATAGGGTTACAGTGTTCAACGGGCTTATTGATGTTCGGTCTACATATGATTGATGATTGATTTTAGAAAATGAGTGAAAAATGCATACCTTTTGAAATTGCTTTAAAATAAAATAAAGTATTTTTTTGGGTTTTTTGTGTTACCATTTTTCCAGAAAAAGCAGTAAAATAAAAATAAAAAGTCGCGGAAGAAACGACAATTTCATTGATAGTGGTAACTTGAAGACAAAAGTAGAGCCCTACATGATTTCCCTTTCGTCTCGGGCGAAACGAAAGGATTTTTGAAAAGACAAGACACGAAAACACATTACTTGGACCCATGAGTAACTGAGGGAATGTCAACAGCGACCCAATTGCGGCAAACCCCTCCTTGTGTTTGCATGACCACACCCATTTTCTCTCTTTTGTCTGCACGAGTGTTGTAGGTGCGAGTGGGTTTGTAATGAATGCGCCGGGCCACTTTCTTTGACTGCGGCATATTGACCTTTTTGTGATGAAACAAAGGATAAGACTCGATTGGGAAACTTATGAATGCAGTATGATGCATGGTTTATGCTTATGCAAAAAGAAGAAAGATTTGTTATCGAAGGACTTTGTTGAAGTAATTGTAAACATCATGGTTTGAACATTTCATTTGAGCATCAAGGCATTACAAAATAGTTCTTTTTTAGAAACTAAGCCAAGGGACCAATTCAAAAGTCCTTTAGTGGAAGCTAGATTTTAACATGAATTTTTTTAAAGACTCCTAGCTTCCTTAAATTTAACAAATCAGGGCTCTTGAACGTGTACTTCCTAGTGCTCCTCTATGATGTTCACAAAAAAACTTGTTTAAGTCCTTCGGTAATTGGATGAAAAAAATGAGTTTATGAATGAATGCATGCATGCATGGTTATGCTAAAGAACGGAGAAAACATGGTGAGGTTAAGTCCAAAATGTTGGAGTCAAGGGTAAACACGCCATTTGGTAAGGACTATGGTTTCATATGTACCTGTATCACGGGTTCTACCAAGTTCCCAAAGTCATCGACCACTTCCGAATATTGTCGGATTACGGGACTGACTCCCGGTCCAACGACATTTGTAAGAAAGTCTCGTTTGAGTGTAGTATCGCGTATCAACCAATTCAAGACTACTCTTGATTAGCCACCGCACTACGTCCTAAAAGGCCAAGATGGGTTAAAGGTAACTCTAAAGGTCCTCAACTTCATCGGTCACTTGAAAATAACGATGCCGAACACGACTACTCATGTCAACATAGTAATACTTCCAAGATTCCTCCATTGAGTGGGGTTATCACATGTGCCACATCCGAAACTCACTCTCGGAAAGACACTTTGATTATACCACCATCCTATCTTATGTTTCCCTCAAGTCCGGGTGTAGGACTTATCTCACCACTCACGTAAAAGGAAAAAAAACACACATGCACATATTTACACTTTCATTTTTTTTTATTTTTTAAGCAAGTTATAGCACAAAATAATTAAATAAATTCAAGTTAGGCTCAACCCTCTTAGGGAATCCCCGGTGAAGTCGCCATTTCTGTCGCGGTGATTTTCGGAGATCAAGCTATTGATTAGCGTTGACTCACTAATTTTAATTCACGACTGAACTTTTAATTTTTTTAAAAGAAAGGTGGAAAAAAGTTCTAAATTACCACATTTTAAAAGATTAGGGTTCGGGGGTTAGTTACGTTTAGGGAAGGTGTTAGCACCCTAAACGTTCGTAGTACTCTACGAGAACCTCTTGATTTTATTTGTTTATTTTGGGCTATAACTTGCTTATTTTTTAAAAGAAAGAAAAGAATGAATTAAAGTAGTGAGGAAAAATAAAAAAGTTTTTTTTGTATTTTTTATGATTTGGGAGGACAAGGTCCTTTGCCTACGTACCCGTGAGGGATCAAAACCTCGTAGTTCGGGGTAGAAATAACGGTTGATTTGTTTTGTGTTTTTTATTAGTTTTTAAAAAAGGTTTTAAAGATAAAATAAAGGCCAAGTGGCAAAAAGGAGAATTGGTTTGTGTTTTTTATTTTTGAAAATAATTAAAGTGTTATTAAAGTTGATTAATGGTTATTTAAAGAAAATAAAAGAGAAAAAACGAACACTTGATTGAAAATCAAGGTTTATTAGGAAAAGATTTTTTGAGTTTTTCATTATTATTTGCATGTTTTTTTTTGTTTTTAATTACCTAAGACTAAAAACGTAATAAAGGCTAAATGCGAGGAATTTTCGTGATGACGTTGGATCACCACGAAATCCTTTTGAAAATAAACTAACCTAATATTTTTTTGCATTTTTTGTTTTATGACATAAAGCGGAATAAATAAAAGTGCGAGTGTCGGTGCGGTATTCTCATTTATATTTACATTGTTCCTAAGTACATTCTAATGAAATAAAATAAAACTGACAAAATGATAAACAAAAAACCAAAATTGCAAATGCATTAAAATAAATATGCTAAGAATAAAAATAAAATAAAAATGCATGAAATAAAAGGAAGATAAAAAAAATGAAAATGCATGATGTGCTAAAAATAAAGGCAGTGAAATAAAGTGCATGGAAATAAGAAAAGACTAAAAAATAAAAATGCAAGAAAGAAATAAAAGGGGAAAATAAAAAAAGAAGAAAAAAAAAGGGAAAGGGGTGCAGAAGCAGGGAGGGGAGGTTTGTGGTGGCCGTATGTGGGTTGGTGAGTGGTGGCCGGATTGTTGTGTGGTGGTGGTGTAGGCTGAAAATGGTGTTTGTGTTCTTGGATTTGGTTTTGTGATTTTGATTAGTGTGTGGCTTTTGATGAACTTGTGGTCGTTTTCTGAAAATGGGTTTGATGGTTTTTTGAGCTTTGTGGCCGTGGTTATGTGGTGGTTAGGGGTGGTTTTAGGTTTTGGTTTTTGGTCTGTTGCTGTGATGGGTTATGACCGTGTTTATTGGCTTAGGTTGGTTTATGGCCGTGTGTTGGTTGTGGCTTGGTGATGATGGCCGTGAGTGGTATTAGTGGTGGTTGAGGTGGTTGTGGTATAATGGCCGTGTTGTGTTTCTGTTTGGGGAGGGGGTGGTTTTGTTGGTTCTTTGTGATGGTTGTTTGCTTCTGATGATCTTTTGGTTAGAGTTCTTTTTGACTGATCGTGTGTTTGGAAGTGGCCGTGATGGATTGTGATCCTGTTGGTGTGTTGGCAGGGCCGTGAGTTGAGTGGTGAGGGTGAGGTGCGGCCGCGTGTGTGTGTTTGTGGAGGGGTGAGGTGCAGCCGTGGCTTGGGATGGGTTTGAGGGTGGTACGGCCGTGAGTGTTTGGTGGTGGTTGAAGTGGAGGTCGTGGGTTGGGCTGGTTGTTGGGTTGTGTATGTTGTTGTTGTGTTGGTTCAAGGAAAAGGGCTGATTGTGTGGGAGGAGCGTGAGTGAGGTGGGTTAGGGAGGTTGGGAGAGGACGAGTGGTGATTTAGGGAGGAGGCGTGAGTGATTGTTTTGTGGCCGTGGGTTGCTGGGGAAGTATGGCTGGCCGTGGGTGGATGTTGTGGTAGTGGTGTTTGCCGTGTGTTTTGAGGTGGGGGTTTTTCTGATAGTGTTGTGATTGTACGGATGTTTTGTGTTGTGTTTTCAATTCCCCCCCCCCCCCCCCCTTAAAATACTAAAGTGCCAACACTAATACCCAATAAAAGTCAGCTTGACAAATTAAGTGACAATAAAACTCAATAATGGACAAATTAATGGACAAATAAGTGACACATTAAGTTTATTAAGTTTAAGAAAAAGTCTCCTCCATAATGACAAATTAAAAGGAACCAATTAAGTAACAAAGTCAGACTAAAAAATTTTAAAAAAAGGTAACTAAAAAGAAAGAAATAAAAATGCTAAATAGAATAAAAATAGAAATATTTAAAAGGAAAAAAACAAAGATAAAAATAAAAATAAAAACAAAAACAACAAGACGGACCCGAGTGAAACCCAAACAAATGAGGTATTTTAAAATACCTCTCTGTCGAAATTTCGTCTGAGACGACAGAAAAATTCCGAACTAAAAAGACGAGTAAAAAATAAATTTTAGGTCAAAAATTGGGGTATGACAGATACCCTCAAAAATCATGGGTGGGAAATTCAAATTTTGTTTGTTTGACACTTTTGACAAATCATGTGAGCCTACATTTTCGAGGTCACTCCAAGTGCATTTCTGAGGAGTATAATTCATAAGTGCCAACTTTGTTTGAAACTATGAAGGTTAATATGACATTATTTGCCAAATTTTGTCAACTATGTGATTTTACCCCTAAAATGTTAGTAGCTGCAAATAACGTAATTAGATAAAGTTGCTTCTTAAGTTGGAAGATTTAAGAAAATGGAAGGAAAGAACGATGAGCAAAGTCGATAAACTCAAATGAACTAGAAAGATGCAGAACTGAAGCCGACAATTTGATTAAACCGTTTTATTTTAGCTAAGCGAATTTTTTAAATGATTTTATGAATTTTTAAGATTTCAAAGTTATAGGTATAAAAAAAAAAAATCAAAGTTATAACATAGTTTTTTATGGTTTAAGTCAAAGGTTGCGAGAATTAATGTAAAAGATAATAAATAAATTCTAAGATTTTAATGAAGAAAAATAAAATTGATACAAATTTTATTTTATTTTTAAAAACAAAATTTAAATATTTTCTTAAGTAGCATTTCTCCACATATTCTCGTTCATGTTCTTGTGTTTGAACAATGAATTCATAATTATTGTCTTCGTAAATTGGTAGCACATAGTATGATGATTCGTTAGTAAGTTTAACGAAAAATTCATTAGAATGCCATTTTTTGAGATCAAAGTTATGAAGGGTTGTACAATCCAACACAATTCTACAATAATATTTTAGAAATACCGACGTTGTCTTAAACATTGTGTACCACAAAAAATAGAAAATAATTCAATAGAAAAAAATGTACTACAAAATATAATAATTTTATCACAATTGAATTATTAACATAAAAAATTGTACAAAATAAAATTGTACTATAAAATTAAAGCTTAATGTACAAACAATCAAGGGAAATGAGATCGAGGTGATGAATATTAACATAATAATAATATTTGTACAATCATTTTGTGACAATTTTCTCATTATATCTTCTTATTGGCCAAACAATAACAAAAAGACAAAGAGGAAGAGCGAGAGTAAAAATATAATTAAAGTATGTGAAAAAGTTATTTAAAAGTTGTTCTAAAATGGTTACATCATTTCTCATATTTAATAATAAGAAGGTTAAGAAACAGAAGAAAAAAATAGAAAAGAAAAACAAATTGACATGTGAGACAATGAGAGGGAAGATAAAAAAAATGAGAAAAAGTCTTGGTAGTATAAGAAAGTTGTAAGGTTTTTGGTTTGGTAACGAGTGTTTTGTTCATATTTTCAACTTAGAATTCTCACAAAATCCACACCTCAAAAGATTGTGTTTATTTATATATTTATTATAGATCTTGATTTAACACCACAATTAGAAGGATAAACCCTCGAGAAATAAATTTAGAGAGTTGATTTCATCTCTCCCCTACCTATGTATAAAACCAATTCCAAAAATCATGCATCATAAGGAATTTAGCTTTTAACAACAGGCCAAGAAGTGAAGAAAACAGCTAACATAAAATTAATTAATTTACTATTATGACATCAACATATATCATATATAGTACAGTTTACCAAGAGGTATGCTTTAAACTCATTTTTGCTTTCGCTTTTTTATATTCAACATTTGCTATGTTTCTCTCTTGACGCTCTGATGTGGGACATAAAGCATTGTGGTGATATACAAATTGTTTTATCCATTCCTACAGCATACTATGTGAGAATCTACACCCTTGTTCTTTTATTTCGAACTTCAACTTACAGGGAAAATCAATATGGTCAATTAATTAATGAGCACTTAACCACTAGGATTTTGGTCATTTTCATTCCATTTTCCCTTACATAATGAAGTTTTAAAATGGATGATTGTTGAACCCACTTACTAGTTTCCAGAAGAACCTATGCTCATTTTTCACCTTTTTCTTCCATTTACCTTCTTTCTTTGATCTCCTCTTGAATTTCTTTTCCTTAGTGCAATATACATATTTAAACATGGATCTTTGACAACATTTCTTTCATAAAGATGTTTAACTAAACCAATTTTTGCAGTTTTATGTGAAATGACATATCGAACCTACATTAATAAGATATTAGTATATTGCATTGACAATGCATGGCATCTGAAGAGTAAAATAACATAACGCTTTGGTAGGCCGCGAGCAAAAGCTCTTTTTGTTATCTTGGAATACTTGTCATATTGACATGATTAGACTATTAGCTATTGCTATGTAATAGCAAAATTTTCATATGGGGTCAGAGAACATGTACCCAATATGATTAGTTATTCGAATTATTATTTTGTAGAATGAGGTGTTTCTCCATGTAGAAAGGAGGTGAAAAACGTCAATGAGTTGCTTGGTTTGAAATAGGGAACTGCGTGACCTACTTCTGTAAATGTTGCAAATGTAAGCCCTTGATATTCTTCATACCGACCTGTTTTCAAGGAGGAGCATATCATTAAAAAGTTAATAAAAAGATAGTAAAAGACTTGTAATACATGTAAGTGAATTCGAAACTTTTAAGAAGGTTGCTCTTTTGCACCCCATAATTGCTCACAAATTCTAAAAATAACGTTCGACGTTTAAACACGAAAAATATTGTTTGGTGGTTACGAATCAAATGGTTTGAGTATTTGTAGGGACCAAAAGAGTGAAATTCAATTCCATTTTTTTCTTTTAAATTTAAAAAATACAAACAAAAATTGTTATCCATTTTTAAGGAACAAATTCCTCATTTATTTATAATCACTAATGACTTAGTTATAATTAATCATTTAACCCATAAAATTATGAAGAATATGAGTTTAACCGAGGTTAATTAAGTAATTTTGGCCGTCATTAACTTTAATAGATTAGTAGTATATGTGAAATCCTTTTTCTTTTTTACTTTTAAATTTCGAAAATACAAACAAAATTTGTTATTGATTTTTAAGGCAAAATTTGTTAGTGATTTTTAATGATTTAATTGTAATTGACAATTAACCAAGGTTATTTTAAGAATTTTGATGGATAGTTTTACTTTAAGGAAAATATTAAAGAATGTCATGGACACTAGTTAAAGAAACTAATATAAAAATATTTTTTTGGAAGGTGATGAAAAATGGAATATTCAACTTTTTGAAGGTTAAAAAATTATTTTTATTACAAATATTTATTAAACACTAGTTAACATAAACCTTACTCTAATACACTTCTTATCAAGCAAATACACATGTTACTCAAGAAATTCACGTAAAATTAGAACTCACATGATAATAGCCACAGTTTGGCCATGCTTTTATATTTCACATTTGATTTGTTTCTCTCTTGAGGTTCCGATGTGGGACAAACAAGCACTGCGGTAATCCAAAACTTGTTTATTCATTCGTACAATATACACTATCTGAAAATCTACACCCTTTTCTTTCTATTTTGAACTGGAGCAGATCTCAACTCTAACTAATGACCACTTAACCACTAAGATAAGATTCGGGTCATTATAATTTCCTTTCTCCTTGCATAATGAGGTTTTAACATGGAAGATTGTTGAACCCACTTGCTAGATGCAAGAAGAAACTTATGTTCACTTTTCACCTTTTTCTGTCATTTAACTTTGAGTTATTTCCTCTGAATTCGTTTTCCTTACGGTAGTATACTCAACTATATACATATTTAAATATGGATCATTGATAACAATTCTTTCATAAGGAACCTATGACCCTCCCCTATGGTATCTTTACTCGTTCATTTGTTCATATTGCCACCAATGGGACATGGAAGTATGTAATGAAAGTTACGTTTTGGCTTGGACTCGGCTTTAAGGTAATGACGGCTCTTAATTAGTGGCGTATTGTTTATTAGTGAGGAAGGTATAACATCTCAAATTTTTTAATCTTATAAATATCTCAAATTTTGTTTTTAATCCCTCTAAAATATTCGGTAAGTTTTGCTCCACCAAGCTACATGTTCTTGCTTTTAAGTAAAATCGTGTATATCTTTCGAAATTTTAAATTATTTTTTCCAATCATGTTTAATACATCATGTATGTGAATCTCTTCTCGTCTCTCACCTTCTTTCTCTTTGTCCTTATTCTTTAGATATGTGGCGGTGTTTATGAGAACTCCATATTTGGTATCAAAGAAGTAACAAATAAATAATGAGCACATCCCTACAAGAAACATGCTAATTCTTTTCGTTCCAGTTTTCCGACTAAGTTATGCCCAATTTTTTTTGTTATTACACATTATGTTCGACCAAGTTATTCCCAATTTTAATAGGGTATCAGTGTCTATCGATCAGATCATCCACCATTTAATTACAGGTACCAAACCCAATATGATGAGTGTGAGGGAGTGTATTAGGAAAAACTCATGTCTCACATAATTGGATAGAAAATATTTTTTTAAAAGGATAGATATGACTCACATTAGATAGAAAATACTTAATTGCGGCATGATCGGTATACACAATGAATTTTGTTCCCACAAGGCCAACATACACAATTACTTTAGTTCCCAAGTATACACAATTACTTTAGTTCCCACAAGGTAGAATCTTAACTTATCAAATGCAAAGACTCGCTCAAGAGTTTAGCCTCAATCATTGATCTACTTGCATAATAAATGGATGTCAATGCCCCAAAACAACCCCCGAGTGCTTTGCTCATATTATCAACTAAAAATCTCACAAAAGCTACTCTTCAAAAGATTTTTTTGTTGGGTTAGGAATTTTACTTAAATATCATAACACTTATTTACTTTTATCACCATTTTTTTAAAAATTTCAATAAATTTAGAGGGATAAACCCTCAAAAAATAAATTTAAAGAGTTGTTATTGTCTTCATCAAAACCGTTGTAGAAAACCAACGAAACGAAATCTACTACTATCATAAGAAAACTAATTGTCATCATATCTCCATAATTACTCTCCTTAACTCTCACTAAATCCCTTATTTTTAGGGTATAATCGTAATTTTCTTACCTTAATATGTTTTCAGCTTCTTCTGCATTGGGCAATTAATACACACCGTATTATTTTTGTTTTCCAAGACAATTTTTCTCAGTGTAGACACACCTTTTGTTTTCTCAGAGAAATCAATCCAAAGGTCACACATTTGCTCTAACCCACTCTCTCTTTAATTTATACTGACTTTTTTTCTTCAATTCCAAAACCTTTCAATACCCTTTCTTCTCCTCTGACCCGTAAACCAAATCTCATCATTTATGATTTTTTTCTTTAATCTATACTTCTCTATCTCTCTTTGCGTTTGTTTGTAAGTTTTTTTTCCTTCTTTCTTTTTGTTTTTGTATGCAAAATCTATCAATTTAGTTTTTTTTCTAGAAATAATAGTTTTGCATATCGTATTCAAGTTGTTTTTTCACTGTTAGTTGATTTTTCTTACATGATTTATAGTGACAAAATTCGATTTTTGTCACTATAAATCATGTAAGAAAAACCAACTAACAGTGAAAAAACAACTTGAATATGATATGCAAAACTATTATTTCTGGAAAAAAAAAAACTAAATTGATAGATTTTGCATACAAAAACAAAAAGAAAGAAGAAAAAAAACTTACAAACAAACGCAAAGAGAGATAGAGAAGTATAGATTGAAGAAAAAAATCATAAATGATGGGATTTGGTTTACGGGTCAGAGGAGAAGAAAGGGTATTGAAAGGTTTTGGAATTGAAGAAAAAAAGTCAGTATAAATTAAAGAGAGAGTGGGTTAGAGCAAATGTGTGACCTTTGGATTGATTTCTCTGAGAAAACAAAAGGTGTGTCTACACTGAGAAAAATTGTCTTGGAAAACAAAAATAATACGGTGTGTATTAATTGCCCAATGCAGAAGAAGCTGAAAACTCATTAAGGTAAGAAAATTACGATTATACCCTAAAAATAAGGGATTTATTGAGAGTTAAGGAAGGTAATTATGGAGATATGATGACAATTAGTTTTCTTATGATAGTAGTAGATGGGTTAGAAACCAAAATTTGTGAAAAATTGATGTTTATTGTAGTTAACATTCTGGATAATTTGAAACAATAGTAAAATTATGGGTAATCTGATTCCCATAATGATGGTGTTTCTTTGATGATATTTCTTTCCTTTTTAGTTGCCGCAATAATGTGGAGAATTATTTTACCATGATTCTTACGCCAAAATTGATGTGCAAGTCTACATCTAAAATCTATCTCTTCTCATGTTGTGTAGTATGCCAATGGGTTGACAAGTGATTAGGGGATTTTAGGCTTTGCAAGCTTTTAATTATCAGTTATGGCTTTTAGTTCTTTTGGCACAAATTTCTTACGATTCTGTCATGAAGAGTTTCTTTTGTAGAAGCTACAATAATGATGGAAGCCTTTACAATCTTTGTGAACTGTTTGTATGCTTAGCAATTTTCATGATTAGGGATTTGTTTATTTGTCACTTTCACAACTAATTCTACTTTTAAATTTTGGCTTAAATATGTATATAGTCCCTGCAAATAGGGCTCATTTGAGTTGTAGTCCATGTACTTGTTAATCCTTCCAATTTTTCCATGTAATTACTAATCACTTGAATTTTGGTCCTAATTACTATTTTTTGCCCATGTGTCAAGTATTTAGTGACGTGGCGCCTACATGGCATCAGCTGACTGGGTAATCACCAAGCTGACTCAGCTTCTGACACATGAAGTTACGTTTTTGCCCTTTGTGAATACTGACTCTGTAAAAAGACGAAATTGCCCCTGGCTTTCTGCAACTCTTCTTTCCTACCCAGAACTCCTTCTTTCTTTCTCATTTCTTCTTCCTTCTTTCTTCTTCCTTGTTATAAGAACCCTAATTTCACTAACCCAAATCGAGTTTGAATTTCTCAGTAACACCAGTAACAATCATCGATTCGTTAGTTCGTTCGTTCGTTCGTGACTGTTGGTGTTGTTTTCGCAGGTTTGTTGTTATTGTTGTTTCTCGAAATGTGAAAAACCTAAATCTGATGTTGCTGCATTTTTTTTTGTTTTATATTTCTGAATGAAATGTTGCTGCCTTTTTTTGTCCAGTTATGGATACTGTTTCTGTTACATTTCATTATGGAGGTAGATTTACCAGGGACTGGTTGATAAGTTATACAGGAGGGGAGGTAAAAAAGTTTGAAGGTTTAGACCTTGATAAATGGTGTTTTTTTGAAATATGTGGTATTCTAGAAGAGGATCTAAAAGTTAAAAAGGGGTATAGGTTATGGTGGATGCCTGATTATGATGTAAATTTTAGGATTCTTAAGGCAGATGAGGATTGTCATGAGATTAAGGATTATGTTGTGAAGGGAAATAAGGTAGTTAACATTTTTATTGAGCATGATGTAGATGAAATTAGTGGGCTGGTGGACATTCCAAACTGTGTTACTGTTAGTGAAGTGGGGCAAAGTTCTGAAGTTGAGGCCAATGACAAGGGAAAAGGTCTTGAGAAGGAAAAAGGAGTTGACAAAGGAAAAGGAGTATTGATGTGTTCTGAAGAGGATGATGTTGTAGAAAAAACTGAAAATGAGGTTTCAGGTAGCAGTGAAGATGAGGCAGATGGTGTATACTTTGATGACAATGAGGATGATAGAGCATTGGGACTTGATGATGGGTTTGAACCATATGATATAGCTCCTTCAAGATATGAATGAAAGTATGCAGATGTTGAAGATGTGGATAATGGTAGTTCATTTAAACCTACAAAAGACAAAGCTGGAAAATCCAAGACAAAATCAAAGAGTGATAAAGAAGATGTTGTTGATCCTGAGTGGGAAAGAGAATATGAAAGTGAAGAGCTAGATTCAGATGACCCTGATGAGTCAGACTCTGAAAATGGTCCAAAGGCAGATGTATTTAAGATGAGCCAACTAACAAAGACTTTTAAATTCAAAGTTGGTATGAACTTTAAGTCAATTGCAAAGTTCAAGGAGGACATTAGAGAGTGGAATGTATTAAATGGAATGCAAATAAAGTTTGTGAAAAACGACAAGGAAAGGTGTAGGGTAGTGTGTAAGGAAAGTGGGTGTCGGTATGTGGTCCATTGCAGTAAAGTGGCTTACAGCCATACATATAAAATAAAGACATTGATTGGGCCCCACAAATGTCCTAGGGTATTAGATAATAGGAGTGCCAATTCCAATTGGTTAACAAAAATTGTTGTCCCTAAAATGATGTCAACTGGTGAAATGAAAGTTACAGACATAATGAAAGACATGAGGAGTCAGTACTCTGTTGGGGTATCTTTTCATACAGCTTGGAGTGCTAAGAAGAGCGCAAAAGAAACTATAGAGGGTGATGCCAAGAAACAATACACTTTACTGTGGAGGTATGCAGCTGAGTTGAGGAGGGTGTCCATTGGAAATACTCTAAAGATTAATGTAGAAAGAACCCTGTTAACTAATCAACCAAGATTCAACAAGTTTTACTTTTGTTTTGATGGTTGCAAACAAGGATTCTTGGTTGGTTGTACACCCTTTATTGGAGTAGATGGTTGTCACTTGAAAACTAAGTATGGAGGTATATTACTGGTTGTTGTTGGAAGAGATGCAAATGACCAGTATTACCCTTTAGCATTTGGAGTGGTTGAGAATGAAACAAAAGAAGCATGGAGTTGGTTTTTGACATTGCTGCTTAAAGATATTGGATCAAACAGAAGATGGGTGTTTATTTCAGATCAACAAAAGGTACTTTTTTTTATGGTTATGAATGATTTTGTGATTTAATTACTACCATTAAACTTATCATTTGTTTATGTTGCAGGGATTGATACCTGTTTTTGAGGAGTGGGCTGATAGAATTGAGCATAGATATTGTCTAAGGCATCTATATGCCAATTTTTACAATAAAAATTGGAGGAGGAACTTTGATAAGGGATTTGATGATGGGTGCAGCAAAGGCAACCTATAGACAAGGTAAAACAAATAAGTTTTTGTTTGTAATTGATTTTTTTTAACTTATGTAAAGATTGACTGGGTTTTAATTTTATTGTTATGCAAAGCTTGGGTTGCTAAGATTGGATGAGTTGAAGAAAGTAGATGTGACTGCATGGGATGGCTTATGGCTGTTGACCCTAAATTATGGTGTAAGCATGCATTTTCATATTATCCAAAATGTGATGTCTTAATGAATAACATTTCTGAGGCTTTTAATGCAACTATATTAGTAGCTAGAGATAAGCCAATACTTACCATGTGTGAGTGGATTAAAACATACCTAATGAATAGGATGTCAACACTTAGGAACAAGTTAAGTAAATGGCAATATGATATCATGACAATGCCTAGGAAAAGATTAAACACTGAGATAGAGAAAGCTGGGAACTGGATAGCAACTTGGGGAATATCTAATGAGTTTGAAGTTGAAATGGTAGGTGGTGGACATAGGTTTAATGTCAATGTGGCAAAAAGGACTTGTAGTTGTAATTTTTGGGAGTTGGTAGGTATACCTTGTAGGCATGCAGTTACAGCCATGACAAAGAGAGACCAAAACCCAGAAGACTATGTTGTTGAGTGTTATTCTAGGAAGACATATGTGGCTTGCTATAGTTTTAATGTGAGTGCCATAAATGGGCAAGACATGTGGCCTGAGGTGGAATGTGAGGAGATGCTTCCACCAGTGTTTAAAAAAGGGCCAGGGAGACCAAAAAAGTTGAGGAGGAGGGAGCCTAGTGAACTCTGTCAAACACAAGGGAAGTATAGCAGAGCTGGAACAAGATACAAATGCACAACATGCAACAAATTTGGTCACAATAGCAAGGGATGCAAAAGTAAGACTGTTGACCCTGAAGCACAAAAGAGGAAGGTAATTTATTTCATATTTAGCATAAAAATTCGTTTGAATAACAATTTCATATTCTGATTCAGTTTATGTTTCTATGACAGAGGAAACCATAAAAAAAACAGAACAAGAAAATGTAAGTCAAAGTGAAGACCAAAATCAAGTTCAGACTCCAATTCAGACTCAAGTTCAGACTCCAGTTCAGGGTCGAAGTCAGGTTCAAAGTGAAGGTCATGGAGTACAAAGTTCACAAGGTTCAGCAATGTCTATGATGGCAGATGAAGTAGAAGAACATGTAAGCAAGAAGAAAAAGGTTGTTAAGAGTTCTCATGTTGGCCCTCCTAGATTCAATCCTCCAAAATAGGTCAATCCACCAAAACAGCCACCCAAACCATCTGTAGCTTTTATGAAAACGTTTGTTAAACCAACCTCAACCATTTCCACAACAGTTGCAAACCAACAAGCACCCCCACAAGCACCTTCAAGTTTAAAAAAACCAAAAACTATCATTGAACCATCTGCATCAATACACACCACAGTCCAAACTGGTAGAAATTCACACACAATCGTTGCACCATCTGCAAGAGTACACACAGTTGTACATACTCATCCAAAAACAATGAATGTTATTAAACCAAGTGCAAAAGTCCTAACCAATGTTAAGAGTCGCACCAACTCTGAAATAACTGTGAAACCAACAGCAGATGTGAGCACAACAGTCAACACAACAGCACACGCAAAAACCTTTGTTAAACCATATACCATTGTGAAAACCATTTGCCAACCTGTCCTTAAATCTGTTCCACCAAAACAAGGAAAGACAGATTCTAAAAATCTTGACTTATCTAAAATGAGGAGAAGTGGTAGGAATGTTTGGAAAGCCAATGCTAACAAGAAAGGCCCAGGAAAAAATATGGATGACCCAATTAAGATAGATGATGATTGTGATGATTCTGAGAAGGTTGTTGATGTCCGTGATGATTCTGAGAAGGTTGTTGATGATCCCCTGTCAAAGTTGTCCTAGAGGCAAAACATGGATCATGTCTAGGCCTCTTGAGAAAAGTTGACACAATCAAATAAGTTTAATCTGTCAACTATGTTTAATTTTTTGGTTTAGTGTTTTGGTTTAATATTGGTCTAGTATTTTGGAGTATGTTCTGAGTGGTTGTAATTCTTGGCTATGAACAAGTTATGTTGACAACATCTATGTTAATGTAAATTATGAATGCTTGCCTATTTCATATATGTTTATGAATGCTTGCCTATTTCATTTTGATGTATATATTGTTAGAATAAGACTTCAGACTCAGAAGCGGAACCTCAGACTCTGCCTTCAGAAGCAGAACCTCGCAGAACCTCAGACTCTGCCTTCAGACTATTAGCACATAAAGAAGAAGAGGAGAATGCCACTTATGTTAATAAAAAATATGAATGTTTCTCCATAAACACCACAATCACATTTCATTCTTACAAATTTAACTTCACAATCACATTTCAACCAATACATTACATATTATCACATTACAAACTGAAATACACCTTCATTTGACTCAAGTTCACATTACATAAACATCACAAACATGATACATAACCACAATCACATTACAGAAGACATTACAATACTAATACTTTTCCACTTAATTCACTACTTTTTGGCATAGCATACAACAAAGATCACCCAGCTAACTATAACAAACAACTTCAACCATTCCACCTTCTTCTTCTCTTGCACCAATTTTAACTTCCACTTGTCTTTCTTCTTCTCCCAAATTCCTTGCATAACATCAACACAATTACAGTTGTTTGGTTTAGGCTCCACATTTGACATTCCTTGCATAACATCCCCTTCTTTCGACGAATCGTCCTTTGACTGCTCAATTGATACATTTAATGCCATTGCAACCATATGCCTTGTACAAGGACCAAGTTGGTCATCCCACATAAACAAATCACATTTTCGTTTTTTCTACATTAACAACAAACCAAACATTTAAATTAACAAAAGCATGATATTAAGCATTATCAAGTACAACCAACGTCAAATTACTACACACTCACCTGCCAATTGCGACACCTCTAAAATCTACGCCCCTTGTTCTCTATAGTGTTAGCAATGTATATGACCATAGGCTGTTGACAGTAGCACATAGGAAGCATTCCACGCGAAGTCTCCAATTCCTCAAGTTTGGTAGTGCTTAGCAGAAGGTGAGTATTGGGTGGATGAAGTTCCAGTCGACATGACCAGACGTGTGCTTCAAACCGTAAACTGGGTGGGTGGATGAAGTACTGGGTTGATGATTGCAAATTTTTGAAGCACGAAAACAACTTATACAACCACGAATCGATGATTGTTAATGGTGTTACTGAGAAATTTGAACTCGATTGGGTTAGTGAAATTAGGGTTCCTGTAACAAGGAAGAATAAAGAAGGAAGAAGAAATGAGAAAGAAAGAAGAAGTTTTGGGCAGGAAAGAATATTGGAAAGAAGTTACTGAGAAATTCGAACTCGATTTGGGTTAGTGAAATTAGGGTTCTCGTAACAAGGAAGAAGAAAGAAGGAAGAAGAAATGAGAAAGAAAGAAGAAGTTCTGGGCAGGAAAGAAGAGTTGAAGAAAGTCAGGGGCAATTTTGTCTTTTTACAGAGTCAGTATTCACAAAGGGTAAAAACGTAACTTCATGTGTCAGAAGCTGAGTCAGCTTGGTGATTAGCCAGTCAGTTGATGCCATGTAGGCGCCACGTCACTAAATACTTGACACATGGGCAAAAAATAGTAATTATGACCAAAGTTCAAGTGATTAGTAATTACAGGGAAAAATTGGAAGGATTAACAAGTACAGGGACTAAAATTCAAACGAGCCCTATTTGCATGGACTATATAGATATTTAAGCCTTAAATTTTCCACTACTAACTCCATTATATATGTTTGTTTTTCTGCAGACTATGGGTATTCCAATTGACTCAATAAAGAATGTGAATGATTCTAAGGAGACATGGAGGCTTGCTGTTCGTGTTGTTGATGTATGGAGCGTGGTCAACGCCAAGGGTAACGAGCACCTTGAGATGGTTATCATGGACTCAAAGGTAACCATATCATATATTTCGAAATTTGGGTGTTAGTTTTCAAAGTTAGATTTTGATTTTTTTTTTAGAAGAAATAGTAAATATTGATTTTTTTTAGAAGAAATAGTAAATATTAGATTTTGATTTTTTTTTCCTTTCTAAAAACAGTATAATGCATGATTTTGGCTTCAAGGATTGAAATAGTAAATATTGATTTTACCATAAACTTTTGTGTTATATATTACTTTTTATGGAGGATTTCAACTTTTAGTCACTTCTTATACTAAATGAATGAAGAACATGAACAAACAAATTCATCAAATTTCAATTTAAAATTGTACTCACCAATTTTCTTTGTCAAAACAATTTCTTTTTCTACTTCTATGATTATTGTGTTTGTCTACATGATGTTTTACTGTGTTTGTATCTATATGGTGTTTGTAATTATTATTATTATTTTGAGTTGTCTGTTGATATAATATGTTGTTTTATAGGGTGATAGGATTCAAGTTATGATCCGTCCTGATCACACACCCAAATGGAAGGGAACAATCAAAGAAAATATGACATGCATCATTACCAACGGTGTTGTATACAACAATGATTTCCAATGGAAGCTATGTGATCACTTAAAAAAATTTGTCTTTATTGGTGGTACATCTGTGAAAGCATAAGAGATCCAAGATCTTCCCCCAAAATAATACTATTTTAAAGATTTTGCTGAAATCCTTAAAGGGAACTGTAAGTTGGATAGACTTGAAGGTATGCATTCAATCCCAAAGCATTTCCTTCACATGAGTGTCTTATCTTTTTCTGCTTCAAAAAAAATGTTTTTTTTAAATAGTTGTATTTTTACTGCAGATATAATCGGTTATGTCCATGAAATAGTTAATCAATCAAACTCTGCTGGAAAAAAAGTGGTTGTTGATCTCAACCTCAAGGATCTAAAGTACAAATCTTTTTAAAGAAAACTTCATACTTTGTTAGTCCCAAATCTGTATTTTATATCTAATTTTTAGTTTTATATTTTTGTTTTTTTTTTCTTCAATTTAGGGGTAATGTGATAACTTGCAGTCTTTGGGAAAGTTATGGGACTAAGTTTTTGAATTATTATAACCAAAATAAGAACTCTGGAGTAATAGTCATTATTCTCACACATGCAATGATCAAGGATGCTCAAGGTGATGTGCATTTCATTCGCTATAATTTCATACACTAATTGCATTGTTTAATGTATGTCGATATTTACTATTAATGTTTGTATCAATTAATATTAGTTTCTAATGCCTGGAATGGATCAAAGCTGATTATCAACGATAATATCCCAGAAATCCAAGAATTTAAGGCTAAGTATGTACTTCTTTATTACTCTTATTTGTTTGACTGTTATACATTATTATATTTGGGCTGACATTGATTGTATTAATCTTACAATTCTTGGATTTCAAAGGTTACCTATGTCTGAGCAGAATGAGAGGCCAACTCAATCTACTCGATCAAAGTCACAATGATCTGGTGGTTCACAGTATACGCCTGAGCAGAAATTTATTTATAATGCAACCTTTATGACACTGAAAGATATTTGTAACCTCAAAGTGGTATATCATACTAAACGAACTTAGCTTCCGTTGTGTTTGATATGTATTTATATATTTTGACATATTTCTGTTTGATTTAAGAATAGGAAACCACATGCATTACTGTTGCATCAACAGATAAGTTTGCAGTTTCAAAGTATGGTTGGTTTTATCTTGGCTGCAATGGGTGTACCAAAAAGGCAGCTGATCCAACAAAGCCATATAAGTGTTCATGTGGTTCAGAAGTGAAACAGGCAATTCCAAGGTTAAATACCTCTCATTATTTCTTTATAGGACCTATCTACTTATATATGTTTCATTTGTATTCCAAATGTAACACCAACTTCAATGCAAACAGGTATAAAATTGATATTTGGGTCAAGAATGGTGATTCAAAATTTCGCTTTGTCTTCTGGGATATGGAATGTGAAGAAATTATTGAGAAGTCAGCTGTTGTTGTCTATCAATCCATGATTGAGGTATACATTATCGTTTCTATCATGATTTTGACATATTCATATATACATATAAACTAATTTATCAATACATCTATATATTTCCTTTTATAGGAAGGTGAAGATGATCATATGGTTTATCCAGATCAGCTAATGCTTTGTAGCATAAGAAGATGGTGTTTAGGGTTAAGGTTCAGTCAGGTTTTGGTAGTGCTTCAGTGTACAAGTACTCAATTGATGAGCCATTTTCTCAAACAGATCGAAAATGTATTAAACATTGATGAGGTATAATGTCATCTATATTAAATTGATATTATATTATAAATTATTTTATAATTGACAAATCTTACATTATTAACAACATCTCTTGCAGAATCAGTCTCAAATAGAGGTTTCAAAAGCTGTTACAAGTGATAATGCTGCTGAAATTCTGACAGGTACTGGTTCTGAACCGTAAAATAGAGCTAAACAGAGCACTAATATCAGAGATTCAGAAGCAGAAAAATATAAAGGACAGAAAGATAAAAACACAGTTATTTGTTAACCCAGTTCGGTGCAAACTTCACCTACATCTGGAGGATACCAATCCAGGAAGGAAATCCACTAAGTAGTATTAATTCTAAGACTCAAGTCACAGCCCCTGTTTTTCTAGCCTTATCACTTAATCACTACCCATATAGACTTCTACCTAGGAAC
This sequence comes from Medicago ruthenica, assembly GCA_018208015.1. NCBI lineage: Eukaryota > Viridiplantae > Streptophyta > Magnoliopsida > Fabales > Fabaceae > Medicago > Medicago ruthenica. The sequence goes on from CM031374.1 coordinate 73,178,970, forward strand.
TCCTAGATATAAGAACCCACGTACTTCCCAATCAAGTAATCACAGCCCAGTGATTATCAGACACTTAAACAAACAAATACGAAGACACTCTTCAAAACAACAAAGTCACTTGTGCTTAAAAGCTTTAAGTGAATTACAACTCAAAACACACTAAACCAACTCTAACAGATGAGTGGTGTACAAAACAGAGCAACAGCTCACAAACTCAAAAACTCTAAGACTCTTTTAATGTAAACTTCTGGTTTTTCAGTGTCACGTTTTCAATTACAGCGTCCTCCTTAAATAAGCTTCAGCAGCACATAATTCTGAACCAAATCTTCAAAGATATACTCCCAGAATTATTTTAGAAGCAAATAGAAGCTCTTATTTATTCAGAAATATATTTTCCAAAGATTCCTTTGAAAATATATTCACAAATAATTGAATCAAATCTTCAGAACATATCTTGCGCAAAAAATGCTTCCTTCTAGAAATGAAGCTTTGGATAAATCTTCAATTAAATCTTCAAAAGATACTATGAGAGATTTAACAGAATTCAGACGCAGAAACCAGCTTCTGAAATGCAGCTTCTGATGAACAGTGCTTCTGAAGGTCAACAAAAGTCAGCGTCTGAACAGCAGCTTCTGAAAAACAGTACCAGCTTCTGAAATCCAGTTTCTAGCTTCTGAAGACACAAATTAGCTTCTGAAGAACATTCCCAGCTTCTGAAGCACAAATTGCTTGTCAATTTGATTTTAGCAAACATGTAGCCAACACTCAAATATCCAACACTCTCCCCCTTTGGCAAATTTTTGGCTAAAATCAATTTGAGCACAACAACAAGCAAATTCTTCAAACATCAAGGTACGCAACTATGAATAACAAAACACAAATGTAGCAACAGAGTCAGCAACGGATGATTCACTACATTCACACATAAACTCCCCCTGAACTACCTCTGAACAGATACTCAGGTACAACACAATTCAGGAACTCCCCCTGAAACACATTCAGGAACTCCCCCTGAAACAGATCAATCAGAAACTCCAACTCCCCCTGAACTGTTGAACAGTTTCTGAAACAGATACACATACTTATTTCTCCCCCTTTTTAGCCAAACAATGTTGACAAAACAACCAGCAAACACCAGGAGCAGAGAAACACAAGTAACAGAGCATAAGCACATCACAGAACACCACACAGACACCATATCAGAATCAGCATCAGAAACATCAGTACATAACTCAGCACAACACCAGCATCAAGATCAGAACCACATAGTATCCACACACAGTAGTCTTCTCAGAAGATCAAAACTTCATAGCAAACCACTCAAACAGTCTTCATACTCAGCAACAGATGTTGTTTCATCATCAGACACAGCATCAGAAGCTGCTTAGTCAATGTGTGCTTCAGGCACACTCAGAACCTTCTTCCCAGCAATCTGCTTCTCAAGTTCAGCAATTCTCTTCTGAACACTGGGCATGGTATCATGCTTAAGAACATCTTCAGACTTACTAGGAACCACTTCCTCTTCTTTTAGTGCTTTCTGAACAGGGACATGAACCAAAACCTTGCTCCAGACTTTAGATGGTCCAGCATCAGAAATCTTCTTTGCTGCAGGAGTGGGCCTGCTGTCAGCAACAACAACCTTTCATTTCCTATCCTTCAGATTATGGGCAACACTTTCACATTTTGGTCTCCAAACCTGCTTGACCTTGCTTTTGTTCTCAGCTGGTTCCACTTTTCTGTGTTGAAAATGCTTGGGTTATCCATGCAGCTTGTAACAAAAAGGCTTAATGTGTCCCTTTTTACCACAGTGATGACATACCCAAGGATGAGATGTCTTCTTGCTTTTAGATCCCTGAGGTTTGTTCTTAGGTTTGCTCATCATTGGATCATAAGTATCAGCAGCAGGTATGAACCTCTTAGCAGGATTTTGCTGTTTGATGTTCAGAGTCTTATCAACAAATCTTATGCCATTTGGTTTCCCTTGATTCTGATTCTCCAAAATCTTATCTAGCACATCAGTAGCAGAGTTCATCATTCTGACTTGCTTCTTCATATTTTCAAGTGAAGATTTCAGCTGGGTTACCTCATCTTTGAAATCAGAAATCTGTGCTAAATGGTCTCTTCTTTCAGTCTGAAGTTGACTGATAGTTCTCTTTTGTTCTTCCATCAGCTTGCACACTTCTTTAAATTGAACATGCAACTTCTTGCAAAACTCAGCAGGTTCTTTGTAAGACAGTTCTTCATCACTGCATTCAGACTCTGAAGATGCTTCAGACTCTGATAGTATTTCAGAAACCTTAACTTTATCATCAGACCAGAATTTACCAATTAAAGCAGTGACAGGCTCCTCTTCTCCTTCTGAGTCATCTTCATCAGACCGAGACACAACCAAACCTTTCTTCTGATTCTTGAGGTATGTGGCACATTCTGTTCTAATGTGACCATATCCTTCACACTCATGACATTAAACACCTTTGGGTTGATTAGTTATTGTCTTCTTCAGAATCTTCTTAAACTGTTTACTCAACAACACAATATCTTCTTATAAGCTTTCATCATTTGCCACAAAAGCAACATCTTTCCCCTTCTTATCAGTTCTGCTTATTTCAAAGTTCTGAAGAGACCCAATCAATTCCTCCACCTTCATGCTGGAGATGTCATGTGCTTCTTCAATTGTAGTCACCTTCATATCAAATCTCTTGGGAAGAGACCTGAGGATTTTCCTCACAAGTTTCTCATCAGACATTCTTTCTCCAAGAGAATCAAAAGAGTTGGCCATATCCAGAACATTCATATAAAAATCTTGTATGTTCTCATCCTCCAACATTCTGAGATTTTCAAACTTGGTGGTGAGAAGCTAAAGTCTGGACAGTTTTACCTTGGATGTGCCTTCATGAGTAGTCTTGAGAATTTCTCAGGCATCCTTAGCTATTGTGCACTGCTTGATCATTCTGAATATATTCTTGTCCACTCCATTGAATATAGCATTCAAGGCTTTGGAGTTTGCAAGAGATAAAGCATCTTCATCATTGGACCAATCTTCTTCTGGTTTCAACACAGATGTCTTCTTTCCTTCTTTGTCCAGCACAACAGGATGTTCCCAACCTTTCAGAACAGCTTTCCAGGTCTTGCTATCAATAGATTTCAGGAAAGCACTCATTCGAGATTTCCAATATCCATAGTTGGTCTCATCCAACAGAGGTGGCCTGTTAACAAATCCTCTTTCTTTGTCCATTCTTGCCAGAAACACCTTCCCTGGAGCACCCAAATACAGGCAGGGTGCCTGCTCTGATGCCAATTGAAATTCTGACAGGTACTAGTTCTGAACCGTAAAACAGAGCTAAACAGAGCACTAATATCAGAGGTTCAGAAGCAGAAAAATATAAAGGACAGAAAGATAAAAACATAGTTATTTGTTAACCCAGTTCGGTGCAAACTTCACCTACATCTGGAGGATACCAATCCAAGAAGGAAATCCACTAAGTAGTATTAATTCTAAGACTCAAGTCACAGCCCCTGTTTTTCCAGCCTTATCACTTAATCACTACCCGTATAGACTTCTACCTAGGAACTCCTAGATATAAGAACCCACTTACTTCCCAATCAAGTAATCACAGCCCAGTGATTATCAGACACTTAAACAAACAAATATGAAGACACTCTTCAAAACAACAAAGTCACTTGTGCTTAAAAGCTTTAAGTGAATTACAACTCAAAACACACTAAACCAACTCTAACAGATGAGTGGTGTACAAAACAGAGCAACAGCTCACAGACTCAAAAACTCTAAGACTCTTTTAATGTAAACTTCTAGTTTTTCAGTGTCACGTCTTCAATTACAACGTCCTCCTTAAATAAGCTTCAGCAGCACATAATTCTGAACCAAATCTTCAAAGATATTCTCCCGTAATTATTTTAGAAGCAAATAAAAGCTCTTATTTATTCAGAAATGTATTTTCCAAAGATTCCTTTGAAAATATATTCACAAATAATTGAATCAAATCTTCAGAACATATCTTGCGCAAAAAAATACTTCCTTCTAGAAATGAAGCTTTGGATAAATCTTCAATTAAATCTTCAAAAGATACTGTGAGAGATTTAACAGAATTCAGACGCAGAAACCAGCTTCTGAAATGCAGCTTCTGATGAACAGTGCTTCTGAAGGTCAACAAAAGTCAGCGTCTGAACAGCAGCTTCTGAAAAACAGTACCAGCTTCTGAAATCCAGTTTCCAGCTTCTGAAGACACAAATTAGCTTCTGAAGAACATTTCCAGCTTCTGAAGCACAAATTGCTTGTCTATTTGATTTTAGCAAACATGTAGGCAACACTCAAATATCCAACAGCTGCTTATATGCCAACAGTGAGTACAACATTTATTGTTTAAATAAAAACTGTGTATACAAATTTTATTCATGTGCAGATATTGACCAAATGGATATTAAAAGTTGGAGATGGGAAATTGTCTGAACCTAATGATGGTTATGAAGATATTGACATCCCACCTGAAATGTTGATCACTGATTTTGATGATCCACTTGAAGCCATTGTTCAAAGCACATACCTAGACTTAGACAAGAATTACAAGAATGATGAATTTTTGCACTCTAGAGCTATTTTGGCAGGAACAATTGAAACTGTCGATGCAATCAATGAATATATTTTAGGCAAGATACCAGGTAATAAAGACCTTTAGCATTTTTAAATATTATAAGTTATATTGTAATCACTAAGTTGAGTTTTTTGTGTTTTTCAGGGGAGGAAAGAGAGTATTTAAGTTCAGATTCTGTTGATAGAGCTGAAGCTGATGGCAATGAGACTTATGATGTTTTGACTCCAGAGTTTTTAAATACTTTAACAACTTTAGGGCTACCTAATCATAAAATTAAACTCAAGGTTGGAACACCAATAATGTTACTTAGAAATATAGACCAATCAGAAGGATTGTGTAATGGAACAAGACTTATTATCACAAGACTCGCCGACCATGTGATTGAGGCCAAAGTCATTTCAGGAAAGAACATTGGATATATCACTTATATCCCCAGAATGGAGATAACTCCTACACAGTCTCCATGGCCCTTCAAGCTATCCAGAAGGCAATTTCCAATAATTGTGTCTTATGTTATGACGATCCACAAGTCCCAAGGTCAGTCATTGGATTATGTTGGCTTATATCTGCCTAGGAGTGTTTTTAGCCATGGTCAACTATATGTGGCAATATCTAGGGTAAAAAGCAAACAAGGGCTCAAGATATTAATTCATGACAAGGAAAATAAAGCTTTGAAGTCTACCACAAATATCGTTTTCAAAGAAGTTTTTGAAAATGTATCGATTTTTCATATAGATTTTTTACAATATGGTTATAGAATGTACAATCAGCTGAGTTTTAACTTTCATCACTGTTGCAGACTCTAAACACCGACTTTGGGGAGTACATTAGATCTTCCAGATGCAATGAGGTTGTACTTTATGGTCCTCAAGGTGACGAAGTAAACTGCAAGATTTTGAAGTTTAAGTTCGTGAATATAAATTTATCAAACTTGATGAATGTTACCAAAATGTAGTAAATGATACATGTCTTCCGTGTTTATGTCAAGAGAATAACTCTTTGCACTTTTGTTGAAGATGTTAAACAATTTCCCTCCAATCTCTTTTTAAGTTGCTTAATTAAGTTTCTTGACCATTCAAAAGTTGTTTTAATTTTTATGAAGTTGACATTGGAAAATTAGTTGATTGCAACTATTTTTTAGTACCAATCATGTATATTGTAGTTATCGCAATGTTACGCGACCAATTGCATGGGTCTTTTACTAGTAGCTTTTAACAACAAAAGCATTATAGAAAACCAACAAATTAATTAGCTTTTAACAACGAGTTGATAGAAAAACGAGAGCGGCTACCATAAATTTAATATGTTTAGTACTATGACATCTTCATACTCACCTTTGGCTTTTATAATCCACATTTGCTATGTTTCTCACCAGAGGTTCCGATGTGGGACATATAGCACTGTGGTGATGCAAAAAAAATTTATTCATTCGTACAGTATGTGAGAATCTACACCCTTTTCTTTTATTTTGAACTTCAACTTACGGGTAAAATCAATATGGTCAACTAATGAGCACTTAACAACTAGGATTTGGGTCATTTTCATTTCATTTTCCCTTACAGAATGAAGTTTTAAAACTTCATTCTTTCATAAATTGAGTAATGGAATGTTAGAAGAAACTTATGTTTATTTTTCATCTTTTTCTTCCATTTACCTTCTTTCTTTGATCTCCTCTTGAATTTGTTTTCCATAGTACAATATACATATTTAAACATGGATCTTTGACAACATTTCTTTCATAAGGAACCCATGACCACTACCAGCCCCTACTGTATCTTTATTCTTTACTCGTTCATTCCTTTATTTTGCCATCAATGGGATATGAAAGTATATAAGTTACCTTTTCGTTTGGCCTCGTTTTTAAGGTAATGTCCCTTAGTGACAAACTGTTTATCATTGAGGAAGGTATACCATTGCAAGGAAAGATGGATTAACAAAAGTTCAAGGTGTTGGAGTAATACTTATACCCTCCTAGTTAGTTATGTTAGATATTACTCCTAGTTAGTTTTAATGGTCAATTTGAAATTCAAATGTAAATCTGAGTCATAGATATGTGTAAACTATAGCTTTTCTCTCTTCATTTGTATCTATCTATTTTTATACCTTCGATTTAGGAAATCTAATGAACTGAATCATTTTCATTCATAAGCTTATTTTCATATCATTTTCATTCACATTAAACATAAATTTCAAAATTCTCATATTTGTCAAACAACATCTATTTCACATAATACATGTTCATGGACACATTTGTTTCTATTTTATTCCAGCAGGTTTTGAAGGCCGTCATGTGTTAGATGTGTATTCCCTACCTTTAATTGTGTTGCTCTTTATGTGTAATTTTTTCTGACATTCCATTACTCAATTTTGGTATAGTATATTATGGATTCACATTGTCTTCTTAAGCATTATTGATATCTTTTTCTTATTTTTGTTATTTTTTGCAATTTTATGTGAAATGACATATTGGACCTACATTAATAAGATATTAGTAGTATATTGCATTGACAATGCATAGGATCTGAAGAGTAAAATAACAACGCTGTAGTAGGTCGTGAGCAAAAAAACTCTTTATTCATTATCTTGGAATACTTGTCATATTGACATGATTAGACTATTAGCTATTGCTATGTAATAGCAAAATTTTCATATGGGGTCACAGAACATGTACCCAATATGATTAGTTATTCGAATTATTATTTTGTAGAAGGAGGTGTTTCTCCATGTAGAAAGGAGGTGAAAAATGCAAGTGAGTTGCTTGGTTTGAAACATGGAACTGCGTGACCTGCTCCTCTAAATGTTGCAAATGTAAGCCCTTGATATTCTTCATACCAACCGCTAACCTGTTTTTCAAGGAGGAACATATCATTAAAATGTTAACAAAAAGATAGTAAAAGGCTTGTGAGTTGTGATACATGTAAGTGAGTATGCAACTTCTAATAAGTTTGCTCTTTTGGCCTCCATAATTGCTCATAAATCCTAAAAACAATGTTTGATAGTTATCTATCAAATGACTTTTAAACACGAAAAAATATGGTTTGGTAGTTACGAACCGAATAGGTTGAGCATTTGTGGGGGTCAAAAGAGCAAAATTCAACTTCTAATAAGGCAAAGTCACTTGTTTCAATACATAAATATGAATACCCCTTTCTATAATTGGGCTAGGTTCCATTTTAATATTGATATGGAGGCAACTATTAACACCCAAAATTTTTCTAACAACCTTAGATATTTTGAATGATTATTTTCCAACCGTAAAAATTGTCCTCAAGTATATTTTTTGATAGGCTTAATTGTATTTTTAATCCTTCTATTTTATCTCATTCACGATTTTGGGCATCATATTTCTAAATTCTCAATTTTAGTCCCCCAGTTTTTCAAATGATTGACATTTCCCCCTACCTATACATTTTAAGGCTGGGTTTTAATGATGTGGTGAGTTAGATGTTATGAACAACTCACTTGATGATCTGACACTAACACTATCCAGATGGTTTGTTACTTTAAATAACTAATTTCCATTTCCTAAAAATATAAAAGAATTTAGTTTAACACTTGTGAAATTGTAAAAAAAATAAAAATTAATAAACCCCAAATATATAGATGGGAAATTGTCAAATAATTAGAAAATTGAGGGACCAAAATTATAAACAAGACAAAATATGAGGATTAATATTGCATTTAAGCTTTTCTAGATATTAAAATATGTCCAAAATATTTGTCTGTGTTGGCAAAAATGAGGTTTTAATGTATCCAAAAAAAAAGAGGTATTAATATAGTTGCCCCTTGATATGTCAAAAAATATAGGTTGCCCCTTGATGTGGGGATACATATTCTAGTCCATTCAATAAATCCATTAACCCAACACCTAACTCATTCTTGAGTTAAACATGTGTTTAAATTTACTATAATTATTATTATTACTAGCTCATGTGCTATGCTATGAATCATAAGCTGATTAAACTATATTTTAAAAAAAAAAAAAATAAGCCAATTTTCCTTCAAGAATCTTTACCTCATTTTCATGGTACCAAGGGCTCCATGGTTTAGTGACAGGCAAAGCTAGAGTACTTAAGCTGTACCTAGTTGATAGAACTGGTACTCTACCATCTGTGTCTCCACTGAACCATCAACAATCAACAATTAATACAAAGGAAAATAAGTGTTTATAAACTTTCTCAGCACATGTCCATGAATTTGAGTTTTGATATTCTTGTACTTACCTGTAAACCCAAATCCTAAGTCCTGCTGATATAAGTTTCTTGTAAATTGGGATAACCGTTGGTTTTGAATCTGCCCAGTCAGTGAATATCTTGTTGCTACATTTCATAGTTAAAAGATTATTTAGCAAAACACTATCACATATAATCTTTAAAGTGAAACGGGAAACAAATTGAACACTACAATGAAATTATGTCTTTAAGTATATGATAACTGATAGATTAACTATCTAACTAACTAACTAATTTAGAAAATTTGTTAACTATCTAAGGGTCTGTATGGTTTTTAAAAAAGAATTTTGATTTCTGTTTTCATTTTCAATGACAAAACAGCCACTTGTTTTTTGTTTAAAAAGATTTTACTGAGTGTACAAATATTTGAGAACACATAACAAAGTAGAAACAATTTTTTTATAAAAGTAGAAACAATTTGCAATTTGTAATTATAAGTGAAAAACGATGAAATCTGAAATGTTTTCTCAAACGAAAAAGACCCTAAGATATTTAAATTCCATTCGGATAAGTTCATTTCTAAAAAAATATTTCAAAAACTTAACCGAACGCTGAACTGGAGAGTATTTTGAGTTATGGTTCAATTGTTGTGCTCGAACTTTGTACCAAAAAAAATGCTCGAATTGAGACTAAATAATGGTCAAACCACTCAAATAACTAAATCGTAGATAATACCGGTTCATAGTTCAACCGATTAAATTGTCCAATTCGATTCAATTTTTAAAACATTGTTCTAAAGTTGCCAAAAGAAAATGAAAATGGAGAGAATATTACTTGCAAATAGTCCAATTCTTTAGATTGTGACCATCACTAGCATGAAGGGCCTTCTGAACATCTGGTCTATTATAAAAAGCTTTAGCATAATCATCCAAGCATGGGTCATAACCACCCATCATTCTAGGCATCTAGTCAACCACATAAATAGTCAAGTGTCAACACAGTTATATTATATAATATATTAGGTGAGTTGAAATGGTCCACCGAGAACTAGTACTTAAAATTATCAGAAATTCAATGACGATTGACGATACTATTTATAAATAAAAATTCATGACCCTTCTCATATTTAAGATTAAGACAGTGACTCGATTGATGCTGGTTCAATATGAGTTACATGTTTATTTTCCGTTGTTTTAATCAATCGGTATCAATTAAATCACTATTTCAATCGTAAAAATGAGGAGGATCATTAACATCTACTACCAAGAGATAGGGTCTGTCGTCGTTGGAGTTTTAAATATTTCTTAAATGCTAGCTAGTTCATAGTGGACCGCTTATGAAAGTGGTCTGCTTATTAAAGTGATCCATATTAGAATTTTTCTTATATATTATAGTAAATGAACAAGCCATGAAGCTTTTGTTTTAACATTGCAACACTAATAAGACTTAATATACACCATATGTGTAAAGAGTTTTCACAGTGGCACTCATTCAAAACAGTTAGGTCATTGGAAACATTAGACCATTATTATAACCACTTCTAATGTCATGCACGTGTTTGGTTGTGATGTGCTGACAGTATCAATTGCCAGTGCATCAAAATTAAACTCAATAAGTGATTACTTTTATAATAGCAATATTTATCCTTTGGACATTTATGATATATGGATACCAACAAGCTTTGCATGAATTGGTAACCATTTCAATATAAAACTAACCATTTTGGATGAACGTTTGGTTGAAGTTTGCATTGATTGACCATTTGAACGTGCTGTAGAGGCAAAGCAGACAGAGGTATAGAGACTATAGATATCAATTTCATTATACTGTTTGAGTACTTCATCCACAGCTTGATCACAATCTTCATTTTTCCATGGATCACTACTGTTAAAGTCACAACTTGTCTTGATTGTTTTGTGAGTTTCATCAGATATCACAGCATGACTCCAGGCATAATCAACTAGTCCCATCCAATCCTCAGCATCAGATGTTTCAGGGTTACCTAGCTGCAAAATAATAAAATTAAACAAAAAAGGATAATTATAAAATATTTTGTCCTTCATATTCATTTTAATTTTGTAATATCTACTAACTTTTTGTTCAATCCTTAAAACTACCACATTGAAAACGTTAAATAATAGTGATCACAAGTACAAAATTTGCTTTACAAAATATATTCTCTAGATTGTGGTAGTGGAACCATGATGTGGATAAGAGGTCAATTTTCAAAACCTACTAAATGGTGACTACATAGGAAATATTCTTTATGCCATGAATTTTATTTAGCACATGGTTTAATTTTTATATATTATGTGGGCCATACCAAAATACCCTTGAGATCAATGTAAAGAGATGGGTCCTTGTTCCTATCATGGATAAGTTCAGCAAGTTCTGGTACATACTTTCCTGAAAATATACATTGATAAATATCACTATTGATCAAGAGGATTTGACTAAAAAAATGTCTTGTGCAAAAATTTCAATTTCAATACCTGCATAGCTTTCTCCTGCTATGTAAAATGTCTTACTTCTATATGATGGGAACTTGAGGAACCAATTGTGTAGAAAATTGTAAGCATCATTAGCTGATACAAAGAATAATATAATTTGTCAGAGATTTGCTTTGCATAAACTTCAAAACAATAGAAAATACAACCAAATTAAAGGCTTCTTATTTTATGAAACATATATAAGTGTATAAATTAGTAGTGACCTGTGAAGTCATCACCCAATTGTTGATAATCACCGGTTGTATTTGAGTAGGAAAAGCCAACTCCGACAGGAGATTCTAGGAATAACATGTTGGCTTCTGCAACATCACAGATATCAATAATTCTTAGCATCAATTAATAATAATAATAATCCTTTTTGTAGGGACAAATATTGGAGCACTAGTTGTGGTTCACTAAATGAGAATTTTTATATACTTATATTGACATAAAAAGAAGTGAAGTTGTGGTCGTAAATTATATATACCATATACCTTTGTTCCATGAGAAGTTATTAAATTTAAGGCCTTGTCCATCATTATTATTATCCACTAAAAATGGACCAATCTCTTGTGTTGCTCCATATCCCACAGAGGAGCACCCAGGACCTGCAACAACAAATCATCTTGTCACCTTAGCAGAGAACATATATCATGTGTAGCAACAGCTAATGAAATCAGCAGTGTTTTAAACTCTCTTAGATTAGCTGCCACCTTAAACAAATTAAAAGAGATTATGATAAGTTATAAAGTACTAATGCACTTCCATTTTATCTGATCTCTTCTGTTTTTTTCTGAAGACCATATATTTCCACGTTCATGTGTGTTTGTTGTTTAGTTATTATCATACAAGGGCTAGCACCTTAGAAACAACTCAGTGAACAAGAGCAACACAGTCACAGTCACAGTCACTGCCATATACAGCATCTTACAAGTTGTTTGATAAAAATTCCATGCACTCAATTTTGGTTTTGACAATTGTCTAAAAATCCAAATATTGTCTTAGAAATTGGATTTCACTAACTTAACTTACAAAATCACTTGTACGGTAAAGATCGTCTCATATATAAACATGTTTTTGAACTTATCTTGAGTATAACCTGCATGGCCCATAAAAGATGACCAAGTAGATTTTTTATAGACTCTGATATTATCTTAAAAGTTGAGTTGGATTTAACTCAACCCTTACAAAACCAACATATAAGGTGATGATTATCTCACTTTTAAATACATTTTCAGGCTTATTTCATTCAACGTGGAACATGTTGTTAGTTTGTTATATGACAGCAAAAAAATAATAATTAATATATGGTTTTACCTCCATTAAGCCACAACACCAATGGTTTCTCTTCCGGCCTAGTCATAGCCTCATAGAACCAATAAAAGAGTGCTCTTCCATTGGTTTCATTGACAGTGACATAACCAGCATAGTGCTGGAAATCTACTTGAGGCTGACCAGGCAAGTGAGTCACAAGATCACTACCATTATCACCAAAAGTCCTCAATTTTCTTCCATCACCACCCCAATAGTGCCTATGTGATCTAGATGAAAAAGAAGGCTTAAAACATAGTACAAAAAGTAAAAGAACCAAAGTGTATAAATTCCTTATCTTAAATATTAGATTATCCATATTGTGGAAGCTCACTATAAGAGAATGAGAAGTCTTCCACTTTTGATTGGAAATAGGTTGAGAGACAAAGAGAACTACATGGCTATTTATACTAACTTGAGAGAGTACTTGGTTCCACTATGCCTCATAATGGGTAGAAATTTTAGGAAAAAGTAGATAGGATGAGAGCAGAGCACCCTACCTGGCAACAACTTTAATTATATCTCTCTAGCTCCCTTTTTGAATTTGGCTGGCTGAAGATGCTGTATGACGTTTTGTCATGGATTTTAGGTATAGCTTCTAGACCATATTCATGCATGTTTACATGAGTGATCAGTGGAAATATAACTGTGAATGATAATATGGGTAGTTGAACGTTTTTTTTTAAACTTCAAATTTATATAGTAGTATTATTTTGTTAAGGTTTACTAGTGTTCTTCAACCAGGACATAGAGATTAATCTTGATATTTACTTAAAGAGATTTTTTTGGTGAAGGATGAGAAATTAATATTACTGTTTTTATTGACATTAACAGTTATTTTATAACTGTCATGATATCTGGATCATATTTGAATTATATCTTTTGATGTTACAAAGTTAAGTTTTTATATCCTAACATACATTTTTTTTTTACAAAATATCCTAACATACATGCTACTGCCTACTATGTGTGTCTAATTAATTTTTTTTTGCCAAATGACATATTAACCATAATTTCACCCCTTGATATGGATAAGTGATAATCATGGCTCGAAGCTCGACTCTTGTATATTGTAATGTCCCTATCAACTGAGCTATGCTCACGGAACTGTGTTTAATTATATATATATATATATATATATATAAAATGATATGATTGAATGTTCCTATCTATCCAAATAGATTCGATAGATAGATATATCATGTATTGGAATTAATAAGGTTTTCACTTTTTTCTTTGCAGCAAATATATCAGAACTAAAAATGCATGCACCAGTAGTTTTGAGGAAAAGAAAATTAAGAAGCACATAATATATGGATACTTTTCTTATGACATATGTATGTGTAGCTTTTATTTTTGATGGAAACCTATATCATAAGATATGAATAAGGACTAAGGGGCAGTTTAATATATGGTTAGAACAAGAGTGATAAGATAAGATATAAGCAATCATATCATATTACTCTATCTTAGTTTATCTCTTTAGTGTAAATCTTATCTTAAATTGAGGATTGGCGTAAAATTTAGAAATAAACTGGATATGATGATAAAAAAAATCTTTCATTTTTCTGAAATCATAATTTAGAAACTAATAAAAAATAACTTTAAATACTAAGTATAATTTATTTCATTTCAATTTCTTTTAAAATTACAAAAATATATATATAATAAATTATTAAATTATTTGGAATAAAAATTAAAGTTTAAAATATAAAATAATTGATAACAATAAAATAAACAAATTTTATATATAAATTTGCCGCATATCATGGTGAAGTTATCATTTATCAAGTTTAAGGCGGTGTCGGGCATTAAACACTTCTCTCAACTAAGATTTGAATTTTAGTTTTCTATATTTTAAAAGTTTAACTCATTCCACTGGACCTCAACTCTTATTGTTATTTCATCGTATATTTATTCAACTCATCTATTTATCCGTCAAAGAATAAAGGAAAAAAGAATTTAGGAGAAAATTTCAAAATCATACATTACTATTAGATTATTTATTATATTAAAATTTGGGTGATTGCACGATCCATCTTTGCTTCTGCGTTTTTCTGCATCCTATCCTACTTTTCATATTCTGCAATCAATCCATTAAATGGTTTACAAACTTTGTTTATTTTTTTACAATTGGAAAATGATTCCGTTTATGATGTAAGAATAGCGTATAATAATGGACACACCTGTTCGATACTTGATGTGAGAGAAGGAGAATCAATTGGTTGTAACTTTGACCTTAAAGTAATAGTTAGTCCTTGTATAAGAATCACATATTTTTATAAAATTTGTATAAGCATCACTTATGATATAATTATTGGACAAATTACATGATATAAGTTTTTTTTTTTGAAGGACATGATATAAGTTTTAAAATGTGATAAAGAAACAAGTTTTTAAATAAGTCAATAAATACTCGGAGTTCCACAGCTAAATTGCCAATCTAAGTGAAGTTTTTTTTTTTCTGTTCTTTTACTTGATCAGTTTTGAGGACAGCGATTGATCCATGTAATCCATTTATATTTTTCTTCATCTTTTTTTGATAAAATAATCCATGTATTCTGTCAACAGAAAAAAAAATTAATCAATGTATTTTTCTTTTGACAAAGTGTATTTTTTCAAATATGAAATTAACAACATATTTAAAATATGTTAACTATGTAACGAGGCGTGAACCGTAAAATATGGTGCCCCATGATTGTGTCAAAATTGTGTGTATGAATAACATTTTTGCTTAATATAACAGTTGTTAGTTATGTTCATAAGTTCTAACTCAACTGGTAAATATAACAAAATTGTTAGGTCGAAGTTTTGATCGGGGTTCGAACTCCATCTTAGATTTTACATTTTTTACATAATTGGTGTTATAATTGATGTGTACATTTTATATATATAATTGAAGGATATATAAACAATTGAATACTAGCTAGACATGTCTTCCTTAAGTCCACAAAAGTTTTCGGTCAATCAAAGACACATGAAACTTGACAATCGAGCATTTTCCCTATATTTTGTGTTTGTAGCTCCACTAACTAGAATATCTATTTTTACAGAGGCATGGTCTAGAAAAATAATGCATGGATAAGAAAAATGGAAATGCCACAAAATAGGGGGGGAAGCAAGCCAAACATAGGCACCACGTACACCCTGCAACATGAAGAAATACGCTCTACTTTCGAAAGTAGCTGAATGAGGCTAGATTTTGTAGGCCACGATGCTTTGGCTGGTAGGACTAATTTTGTATATAAATACCCCATTGTATAATTCATTTGACACACATAACCAGTTACAAATTTTATCATTTATCTTTCTATTTTACCTTCATTTATGCACTTCTTAGTTTACTAGCTCACAAAAAATTCAACCAGTGGAAATGCATGGTGGTATATATTCCAAAAGGGTCGTTTCTCTATAAGAAAATATAAAATACGCGCGCTTTCAAGATTCTCATCATAACAACGTAGAAAGGTGTTAGTATTTTGTGGCGAACCTTGTGCGTTATGACTCTTGAACTAATTGGGGAAACCTAAGTGCTGAAAGGAATTGGAAGAAATAATTTCAATTTCATTGTTGAATAATGACTTGGATTCCAACTTTATTAAGTTGAATAATGGAATTTATTATATAATTAGTTTCTTTATTTTCCCTTCTAAGTTCTAATTGGCTTTTTTCGAATTTAAAGGATTAATTAATGTTATAAAATAGTTATAACAAAAAGGACTGATCGATGTGAAAGCAAAGCTAGCTAGTTTGGTAAGTTTATCTGATCTGAAACATTTAGAACAATCTTACGTGTTGGTATTGATTCTTACCTCCATACTCAGGTAAGTGGGCATGTTGTGATTTTTAGGTAATGAATTGAACTATAAGCATAAATTAAATTAGAAGTTTAATTGCACTTTTGACTATAAAGTATCGCGATGGTGAAATTGTAGTTTCAGCTTCTTTTTTTTAGTGATTTTGTCTCTTTATATATTTTTTTTTGTGAGTGGCTTATATATATATATAATTGTTGTGTGTCACGTAAATTAATAATGCCTTCTTAATGCAAAAATTTTAGAAAATTTTGATATGAGATACCAAATCAAAAAGGAAAAAAATATAAGAGGACCGACGTAAAATGAAAGGTCAAAATCACATAATTGCGGTATTTGATGTCAAAAGTGTCATAAGTAGTATGAACCAAAATTACCAACCAAACTAAAGGGTGGTGAAGATTTTAAAACAAGAATGATATTTGGACACATTTATTTGTTGAGTTTAATTAGAATACTGATTTTTTTTTTTTCCAAAAGGGTGCAAGTGCAACCCATAATATATTAAAAGAGAAGGTAACCGAAATACAACAAAAGGAAAAGAATGGGGGGACCAAAGCCAAAACCCCATTAGATAACAAATCTAAAGCTTGGAAGCCCTTGTTTGTTCCTAACAAAATTCTCCTTAATATCACTGTGGACATAATTGAAAGTCGTAAGCTGATGTGCAGACAGCCCAATATTGGCCAGCTTATCTGCACAATGGTTGCCTTCCCTAAATATATGAGAAACAAAAAAAATCCATAGACCTAGTAAGATGCAAACAGTGGTACCATCTTTGCCTTAACTGCCAAGGCACAGTTAAAGACTTAGAATTGAAAGCTTGAACAACAAGCTTGGAATCTGTTTCAAGCCAGAGTTTCCTCCAATTATTTGCGTGGGCTATTTCAATAGCTGTTAGAGCCCCTGTAAGTTCAGCCTTCAAAGCATTACCATTCTCAACTTTGACAGCAAAGCTAACTAAGTGATCAGCCTTATTGTTTCTAAATATGCCGCCACACCCAGCAAGACCACTCAAACCAATCGCCGCACCGTCACAATTACATTTAATCCAGTCCAGAATTGGAGGTTGCCAAACAACTTCAATTAAACTTGGAGATTTTGGTGGGTGAATGGTAACATTAAAAGCCTTCAAAATAATAAAGTCTGAGATAGCAGCAGATGATACCTTAGAAGTTAAGTTTCCAGAGAGATTAGCTTCTGCCATGATCTTAGCTATAGAAGATCTCCAGTGAATAGCTTTGTTATTGAATCTTTTTTGATTGCGAGCAAACCAGATATCATTAACCGTGCTGATGACTGCTGAGAGAGTAACTGTTTTGCATTGGGGAGATGCTTGTTTGTTCATCAGATCAAGCATTTCATTCAAGGAAGAGACAACTGAAGTAGTATCTAGAGTATTGGAGAGCCAGCTCCATATATTTTGAGCATAGCCGCAAGCAAACAGCAAATGATGAGTGGATTCAGCTTCCTTGAAGCAAAGGTTACAGATAGAGGGGCCATGCATACCTCTAGTGCATAAGCTTTCATCTGTAGGCAGTTTGTTGTGAAACAATCTCCAGATCAAAAGAGATTTAGAGGGAGGGATTGCATTATTCCAGATTAGTTTCCCCCAATTGAGATGCTGAGAGGGATGATCATGAAATTCATATGCCAGTTTTAAATTCAAAACTCCACAGTCAGCAATTTTCCAAATTCTCTCATCCTTTGTCCCCTCCAAGGGGATTGTAACTTTGTTCACAATATTGAAAAGATTAGGGATAGCAAGACTAAGATTATGAGGGAGGGACCATTGATTATTCCTAATGAAGTCCTTGACAGGAGCTTTTAGGTTCATTTTCATCCACTCTGGAAAACGTAAGATTTCAGAGATTGGCACACCACACCATGCATCATTCCAAAAGTTAACACTGCTGCCATCTCCAATTATCCAAACTGTATTTTGTAAAATACAATTATAAGAGCTCTTCATGCCACTCCAAAGGGAAGAAAAAATATGATGTTGAATCTGTCTACTACCCCTTAGGACTCTGCTTTTGAGAAGCCTGCACCACTGTTCCTCAGAATTGACCATGTCCCAACAAAGCTTTAAGTTTGAAGCTTCATTTAGTTTTGATAGAGACCTTAACCCCAGACCCCCTTCTGCAATAGATTTGCAACACTTGCTCCAAGCCACAGTAACCAATTTTCTCTTATTGACGTCTCCACTCCATATAAAGTTTCTTATCCATTTCTCTATTTCCTTTATAAATGAAACTGGCCATGTATAGATAAGGAGGGAGTGTAACATCATGCTATGAATAACAGATTTGACCATCTGAACTCTTCCTGCAATAGATAGGAGAGATGCTTTCCAAGAAGCCAGCTTTAATCTGATTTTATCAGCAATGAGTTGAAAATGGATGTTTTTTGGCTTGCCTTTGAACATAGGAACCCCCAGGTAGGTGAAAGGAAGAGAACCAATGGAAAATCCAAGCAGATTTGCAACTTGCCTCTGCCTTTGATGTGACATTGCTCCAAAATACAATATGGATTTAGCTTGATTAACCTGCTGACCTGAGGCTGCAGCATATCTATACTGATTGTTTACAGTGTCAACCAATTAAAATAACTTTTTAACACACATCAACTTAAGTGTTAAAAAAAATCAAATAAAATCTGAAGTAATAAATGTCATGTTCTATATTTACATTCTTGTAAAAAAAATATATATCCCGTCTACACTGGCTTTCCATGATCTATAGTAAATGCCACCCGTATCATGTTCAATATACACAGTGTAATTTCACTAATTTGAAGAAAACTTCACTTCGCTTCATCTTCATTCATATTAGAAAGAAGCAACAACTCAAAAAGTTTCCTTAAAAAAAAACTCAAAATTATTTTCAATTCACATGAATGTTTTGGTGAAGACACAATTTTTTTACTTTTTTTTCGGATTACAGACACAAAATTTGATTATACCAATTCTTATCAATTTTACAGGTCCACTTTATCAACTCTTATCAATTTTAAAGATTCAACAAATCCTGATATTAAAAAAATAAAACAATACTCACAACCCCTTTTTGTTTTTGTCAACAATATTCAATACCAAACTAGCATCCCAACAATAAAGATTAAAAAAATAACATTTTCCAATAAAAAAATTGACCCATTTGCACAAAAAAAAAATCAAAGAAACCATTTAATCATGAAGAAAGAAACAAAAAAAAAATAGAATTTTTCAAAGAAACCATTTAATCATGAAGAAAGAAACAAATTGAAAAGAGTAATTATATGGGTTTAGAGAGAGTGGAAAGAGGAAGAACATTGACGGGAACTAGACAAAGGTAGGAAAAGGTTAGGAAAAGGAAGATAGTGTCGCAATTTTGAATCAAAACCCTAGGTCTGTTATTCGTTGATTTGGTTTATTGGGGCACCGGGGTTTAAGGCTAATAAGAAACATGAGATATGACATTTATTAATCTAAATTTTATTTGATTTTGCCCTTTGTAACACGTAAGTTGATGTGTATTAAAGAATGATTTTAATTGGTTGAAGGTGTAAAGAAACTTTACACTGTGAGATTATTCTAATTAAACTCTTTATTTGTTTACACTCATTCAACACTTCATTTTCTCTCTATCTCTCTTCTCATCACTTCATCAATCTATCACATTTATCATATCACTCTCTCTAGCTTATCTATATAATATCTCTTTCAAAGTGTATACATCTTTAAGCGTGTTTAAGAAACATTTCTCATTTTAAAACGTGATTTACAACTTTAACCTAAAGTATAGTTGCAAAATTGAAGTTTCAAAGGTTTTCATTTGAAATTAATAGCATTATAATAATAAAGCTTTCTTTGACCATATTAACTGAGAGCGGACGGGTCGGGAGGGGTTTTGTTTTTCCACCCCCGACTCATGAAAAATCTTGATCCGACTCGAATTTTGATGGGAATAAAAAATATATATTGGTTTGACTAAAAAAATATTCATCGAATGATTGGGTTTCCAAACTCCTCCCTTGCTCATATCTATTATAATTATTGGTAAATAATAAAAATATTATTTTGATCTTAAAATTTACAATATAAAATATAAATTAGTATATATGTAAATAATAATTAAAATTTTTTTTGAAGGAAATAATTAAAAATATTAACCACCTCAAAATTATTAACTATTTAAGCAGTCCATGGACGAATTCGCTGCCAAATGTTAAGCATGACACTTTTTTCTTACAAGATGTTAAGCATGACATCTAAGTAGTGGATATTGTCTCTTTTCAGAGCGGTGTTATAATTAATAATTAATTTAGTTGAATATATTTGTAGAGGTTGATACTGATAGGCTAGTTTTACAGTAATTTGTTATTAAGTAAAAAAAAAAAAAGTAGTTCGTTAGTTAAAAGACTATCATAATTAAGCTCTTTTTTTTTTTTGAAAGATCGTAATTAAGCTCTTATTGAACGAGTGAGATCAGTAATCCGTGTTATTTTCTTTAAGAAAACTAATCTATCATTAAAAATGCAGAACTATCAGTGATCATATTACATATTTTCTTAAAACTTTTGGATGAAATAATTGCAATTGAATATCAATATAGATTTCTCCCCCTCAAATGGTAAAGATTTCATGTTAGATAGTTATTAGGTTGATGTATTATCTCATAGCTGATTAAATGAGATATAAATAATCCCAATAATAATAACAAATAGATAGATTAGTCAACAAAGCATTTGCAACACATAATTAACTTCAACATAAACATTTGTTGCCAATAGATATCCACCAATTTCAACAGTAAACTCATTTGTCTACATTAATTTATTTGTTGATCGATTCAGCACCACTAAGACTGATAATTGCTGAAAAAATTTGCAATGTTCGTTAAGCTCAATGGGCAAGTAAATAGTTCATCTTAGTAATACTCCCTCCGATCCTATTTATAAGAGAAAGTTTGGTCAACAAAAGTATATGTATTTGGACTGAATTTTAAACCACATACATCAACTTTTGTTGACCCAATTTTTTCTTATAAATAGAACCGGAGGGAGTAATATTTTAACAAAAATTAATCACTCTATAAATTGTTGTAGATATTGCTCGTGTGGGGAAACTGCAGTATGGCCATTTAACTCGATGCAAAACGTGACACGTATTCGCATGCTAACTTACTAGACACTACCCATGAGTTTAATTTCATTTTTCACAAGAGACAAAGCATTCCATATTTGGTTAATTTATTGACTGTCTAAAAGGCTCAGCGTTTTTATTTTCCAAATGGTTTCACGATTTCACTAGTCAATTCAATGATATTGGGTAGAAGTGTCATTTCTAGATGAGTGGGAATTCAAACATATGCATCAATAGCAAGCACCTTCATATTGTGTATATTTTGTGCTCACAAAAATTAATTTTGAATTAATTGATTTTAAATAAAAGAAAATTAAATATAATGTAATTTATGTTTGAATACATTTATATAAAAGTGAGTTGAATGAAAAAATCGAGTTTAAAATTTAATTATGAAGGCAAAAACTCGAATTTCTAACTTCAAGTTAGTTCAGTTAATGAGTTAAAAAAAGTTAAATTCAATTATATTTGAGAACACTCAAACATATAAAAATAAATTCTACATTTTAAAATCAATTTTAACTCCTTTTAAAATGAAAGCAAATATACACTTAAAAAGTTTTTATTCAACTACCTTTTATGTTATGCTAAATACTTTTAAGTGAACATTCTAGATAAGTGGTTACGAGTTTGATGGATCACTATTGTGTGTGAAAAAAACTCAATTGAAAAAAGAGAACTAATTTTGTGTACCCAACAAGTTGATAGAGATTAATCACCACACTAAATGATGGTAAATAATTTGTACTTATAAAGGATTATTATGAAAAGAAAAAAAAATCTTATTACACTATGTAGTACTTTTTAGCTTTATTTTTATGGGTTTTCTTTTTTGAAAAATTGATTATTTGTTTTATTCTAAAAAATAACCACTAACGTTTGTCTAAAAAAAATAGGAGTAATTTAAATTAGTGTGTATGAATGCCATTAATATTGACTCCCCAAAAAAACAGTTAAAGTTGAACCACTACATGCATCCTAATTTATTTATTTTTTTACTCACTAAATGCATCCAGCTTCCTAATAAAACAAAAATTTAGCTTTTGAACCCTGAAGTATCAAATAGAGTATAGAGTATAACAGTCAAATCCGGATTCGGCAACTTTAAGACGGTAAATTCAACGTGATTTTATGTTTATTTTTCTTCTATATTGTTTTCTCTCATCTTATCCATTATTTCTATTTCTTCTTTCTCTCTCATAAAATACGTGTGACTTTTCCACCACAAAGTCACTTAACCAAATCCATAACAATCAACATATAGTTCTTGATCAATTAGTAGAAGCCTAAATTATTTATTTCCATGATTGTCCACATCCTCTCTAAGTTCGAAATTCTGAGCTAGGAGCACTAGGGTGGATCAAACTTCTGTTTTCTGTCTTTTACATCCAAAACACAAGTGTCACTAAAGCATTTAGAACACAAAAAATGACTTCCTTTCTCTTCTTAAACTAGTAACATACTAACATGCCGATCAATACGGTATACCAAGTTAATTTTGGAGATCTTTACAGGTACATGTCAATGCAATCCACCACCAGCTAAATTAATTGGGAATGATATATATTTTTCAAAATCAAAGTATGACTCAACCTATAGAAAAAGTACCTTGTAGCCAAGGCAGAGACCATTTAGCATATGGAACTATTAATAGGAAAATGTATATAAAATCAACGCAGTTGATTTGTCATCCATTACATGTTAGTACTCTAGCACTATTAAGATCCCACGTTTAATTTGAAAAAGTATAACTATTGTCTCTTTTTGAATGGTTGTTAGACCAATCTGAAACACGAAAAGACACATTTTGCACATAGGTGGGGCAAACTGTGTGTGAGGAATGGATCAACATTGACCAAATAGTAGTGGAAAAATCAGATAAACCTCCCTTTCACACCATCACTCTTGCCTTGATTTGTATAATCTAAATTACATGTACTTGATTACACATGAGAATAAAAAGAGCAATCAGAGTGGAACATTTTATGGCTTCCTTTTATATATTCCAAAGTCAACAAAGAATAGTAATTCTAGCCATGTATAACAATTTTTGTGGTTATCATCTAACTGATCATCTTATGCATTTTGGTAATCTAGGAGGCTACTCCAAAAAAAATCTATCTTTTTTACAAATAATTTGGCTGGTAGGTATGTGGATTACTTGGAAGGAAAGGAATTGCCACTTTTTCCGGCAAAAGGAAAAGTCGCTACCTAATTTGTTCGATAAAGTAAAGTTATTATCTTTTTAGTCGTTGAATGCTAAAAAGTCTAATTAGGCTTTTGATCTTCCTCTATGGTGGCTTAATCATATTATGTGTTTGGATTTTGCTACATAGCTTGTTAGCGTTTTTTGATGCTTTGGTCTTGTACTAGTTTTGTACTTGACCTTTTTTTTATTATTGTTTTGTACTTGACTTTATATACTATTGAGTTCTATTCTTGTACTACGTAGAATCTTAGTTATATATTCCATTTTGATTTGTTAAAAAAAAAAAACTCTCGTTAATACAAATATTCACCTTTAACAATGATATCGTTTAATCTATTATGTGCCACAAAACTCTTCTCTATAATTCAGATTTTTCATACAAATGTTGTTACTTCTTTTTGTCTGAATATGCACAATTATAGGTTGTGGACTTGTGGCTGTCTAAGAATTGTAAAAAGAAAAGTATTCCACAAAGAAATAGTGTAATTTAATACTAAAAAGCCCTTACTGTTGTAAGTTTATGATCTCTAATCACATACCAGTAATTCTAAGAGGGGTGCCTAGTCCAACAAATTTTCATTCAATAAAGTAGATATGTATCAAGATCTGAAGGGATGTTCTCTTTATTTTTCTTTATCATAAGTTTAGAAATAATTTTTTAATTTAATTGCATTTTCTGTCTCCTAAGTTGGTCATTTTGTTCTAATTATTAAAATTTAATTGCATTTTATGTCTCCTAAATTGGTCATTTTGTTCTAATTATTAATTTGATGTTCAAATAGAAATGCTGATGTGGCTGCTTACGTGGATATGGGGTTGCATTATGACTAAAGTGGCTATGATGCTTACATGGCCTGGAAGCCCAACCCACTGTGTGTAGGGATGGGAATAGGCCAGGCCGGCCTACAGGGGCCTATGACCTAGCCTACGACAAGTCAAGTCAAGCCAGACTTTTTTCTTAAATAGAGAAGGCCTAGTCTTTTTTAGAAGCCTATTTAGCTTAAAAGGTCATGCCACAGGCCATTTAAAAAGCCTCTTGAGCCTATTAGGCCAGCCTATTTAAGTAAATATGAATAATATTATTTATTATTATAATATATTTTGTACTTTGAATTAAAATATAAATCCGTTAGTAATTTAAGTTTATTAGTATACATTAATTTTTCACATATACAAATGTATTATTATAAACTATAATTGAAATATGATGCAATATATAGTTAAATTCCCTAAAAACTCATGTTGATTACTAAAAGAGAGTTTAATCTAATTGATCTATTAGTTTGTTAGTCTATTTAAACTTAGATCACATTGCTTACTTAAAGAAGTTCATATGATATATGCTTTTAAACAGGCTAGCAGACCTTATCAGGCTTTTAGAAGGCCAGACTCAGGCCTCAAATAAGCCTATGACAGGTCACAGGCCAGGCTTAGGCCTTAAAAAATTTGGCAGGCCAGGCTTAGGTCTTGCAGAGCCTAGCTCGGTCTAGCCTATTCCCACCCCTAACTGTGTGTTTGGTTTTAATTTTGAAGAGAGTGAAAATTGATTTTAGAGATGTATAAATGGTGATGAGTGGTGATTTTCTGCTCACAACTCTATTTTCATGTATCAGTGGCATTTGATGGTTATCATGTCATTGGCCCTATAATTCCTTAAAAAAATGTCATTGGCCCTGTAATTGTATTGTGATGACTTTTTAGAAAAGACATATATTGTATAAAGACAAGAATATGATTAAGAGAAATGGAATTTGTATAACCATTTTTTAGACAACTTTTAGGAAAACTATTTTTTTCTTTTTCTTTTGGGAGAAAAACAATAGAAAGAGAAGAGAGAGCGAGTGAGAGAGAGAGAGAGAGAGAAAGTGTAAGAACTCAATGTCACTATGAGAAAGATTTGTCTACAACTATCATTTTTTAAAAAACAATACATATGATTCTAGTTTATACATACTTGAATAAATGATTGCAGGGATTCAGACTTTAGAGTAGTTGGGGCAATATATGTATGGTATTAAGTATTGTTAGATATAATTAGAGATTTATTAGATATTATTTTAGTTTGTTAAATGTATAAATTTATGATAGTTAAACAAATTTAATTTTAGCAAGGACTAAATTGCGGGCAGAAAATCATGAAGGACTAAAAAAAGTTATTGAAATTAAGTAAGGACTAGACTTAAAAGATTCAAATTTTGTAGGAACAAAAACATATTTAACCCTATTTTTTTAGATTGTATTTTTCACCCCAAGTTGAAAATATTAATCCACACTTCCAACTTGCAAAGGGCAATTAGATATAAGTAGATATTTATTAGATATTAGGGTTAAATATGTTTTAGTCCCTTTAAATATATTGACTTTCACTTTTAGTCCATCTAAAAAATTTCTTTGAATTTTGATCCCTCTAAATTTTCTGTTTTCAATTTTATCCCCTGTTTTTGTACAAAAATTCAAAGTTCATGTTCTAAGTGACATTTTTTTATTACATGACATTGCTAAGACCTTAAATATATCATTAACTTAATAACATATCTAATTAATCTTTCATTTAAAAATTTAATCTTTAATTTGAAGTTATCGATAAGTTAATAAAAATTTATGATTGAATAAAAAAATTATTAAACTAATAATATTTTTAGGTATTATCAACGACATGTTGTCAAAAACGGTTAGTTAGAACATGACAACGAACTTTTGAGTAAAATTTTTAGAAGTCCTAAAAGTGAAAGTTAATATATTTAAAGGTGAAATTCTGGCAAGTCCTGATTCTGAACGTAAAACAGAGTATAGCGCGCAAAACAGAGTACAGTAGTTCAGAAGCAAAATAACAGACAGAAAATAAAAGACACAGGTTATTTGTTAACCCAGTTCGGTGATAAACACACCTACGTCTGGAGGCTACCAAGCCAGGAAGGAAATCCACTATAATAGTATCAATTCGAAGTCCTATGTGAACAGCCCCTGTTTCACAACCTTCTCACTTAATCACTACCCGTGATATTTCTACCTAGGAACTCCTAGATATAAGACCCCTCTTACTTCCTACTCAATTAATCACTGTCTCAGTGATTTTAAACTCTAAACAATCAAAGATAGAGACACTCTCCTAAAACACCCAATAGTCACTCTTGCTTAAAAGATTCAAGTGAACTACAGTTACAACTCAATAAACCAAACCAACTCTAAACAATTGAGTGGTGTACAGAAACAGAGCACAAAGCTCACAATGAACAGACTCAAAAACTAAGAATAACTCTCTATAATTGCTTCTGTTTTTGATGTAATTCTTCAATAGCAGCGTCCTCTATTTATAGTCTTCAGCAGCAACAAATAATTGAACCAAATATTCTTCAAAGATATATTTCCAAAATTCTTTAGAAACATATAGAAGCAAATATTCTTCAGAAATATATTTTCCAAAGATCTCTTTGAAAATATATTCACAAATAAAACAATATCCAATCTTAAGAAATATATCTCACGAAAATATCTTCTTCTGGAAACATCTGGACGCACACAAAGCTTGGAGAACAAGAACATGAATTCTGCAATTAAATCTTCAACAAATCAGGTGAGAAAATAAACACTCCAAGTGCGAAAACAAGACTGCTTCTGAAGTTCAGCTTCTGAAGAATCAGCGTCTGAAGTATTGTTCAGCGTCTGAACATCAGCTTTTGAAGTACTGTTCAGCATCTGAACATCAGCTTCTGAAGAACTGTTCAGCTTCTGAAGACCCAGCTTCTGAAGTACTGCTTCCGAAGACGCACAAAATGAGATTTCAGCTTCTGAAGACGTACTGCTTCTGAAGATGCACAGATTGCTTGAATATTTGATTTTAGCAAACATGAAGCCAACAACCAAATATCCAACAATCTCCCCCTTTGGCAAATTTTTGGCTAAAATCAAACTGAGACACTTAGAGAGATATCACAAGATAAATTCTTCATACAATCATTAACATAGCAGCCAAATATCATCAGAGTCAGCAGCGGCAAATAAACAAAACTATGTTTCCATACATACACAGGAACAAAACATACGCACTCCCCCTGAAACATATCAGTCAGCAGTAGCTTCTGAAACATACACTACTCCCCCTGAAACATAGAGACTCCCCCTGAAACACAGAGACTCCCCCTGAAACACATCACATCAGCTCTTCTGTATTGCTTCAGAGACAAACTGGCTTCTGAACGGTAGTGCTTCTGAAACTATCTGTATTCTGAATGATTATCACTTATCTCCCCCTTTTTAGCCAAACAATTTCGACAAAATAAAGTCTTCACACAAGAAACAAAAACTAACTTAGCATCAGAGGCTGCTTTGTCATCAGACTCTGCATCAGACACAACTTTTGCATTAAGATCAGTATCATCTTCATCACCCTCACTTCCTGCTTGCTCACCCTCAGCAATCTGTAATTGTTATAACTCCTCATACAAACAAATGCCCAGTTTGCTCCTCAAATTTTCAAATTGCTTGGCATCCAAGGCTTTTGTAAATATATCAGCAAGTTGTTCTTCTGTGTCAACATGTTCAAGCTGCACAACCTTCTCCTCTACAAGATTTTTGATGAAATGATGACGTATATCAATATGCTTAGTTCTGCTATGTTGTATGGGATTTTCCGAAATGTTGATAGCACTTAGATTGTCACAATACAATGTTATAACATCCTGTTTAACATTATATTCTTTCAACATTTGCTTCATCCACACCAATTGTGAACAACTGCTACCAGCTGCTATATACTCAGCTTCAGCTGTAGATAAGGACACACAATTCTGCTTCTTGCTGAACCAAGAAATCAGATTGTTTCCCAGAAAGAAGCATCCACCATATGTACTTTTTCTATCATCTGCAATACCTGCCAAATCAGCATCACAAAACCCAACTAACACAGAACTTTCACTATGAGAATACATAATACCATAGTCACTGGTACTATTGACATACTTCAAAATTCTCTTTAATTGAGTCAAATGACTCATTTTTGGCTCAGCCTGGTATCTAGCACAGACTCCAACATCAAAGGTTATGTCTGGTCTGCTTGCAGTTAGATATAACAGACTTCCAATCATGCTCCTATACAGGCTTTGATCAACAGCAACACCTTGTTCATCTTTGGTCAACTTCAAGTAAGTGGCTGCAGGTGTTCTTTTATGGCTTGCATTCTCCATCCCAAACTTCTTGACTATATTCTTTGCATATTTGCTCTGTGAAATGAATATTGTGTCTTCCATCTGCTTGATTTGAAGACCAAGAAAATAGGTTAGTTCACCCACAAGACTCATCTCAAACTCAGACTGCATCTGCTGAACAAAGAGTTGAACCATCTGGTTTGACATTCCACCAAAGACAATGTCATCAACATATATTTGTGCTATCATCAGACTTCCATCTTCTTCTTTCACAAACAGTGTCTTGTCAGTTCCTCCTTTTCTGTAACCTTGAGTAACCAGAAACTGTGTAAGTCTCTCATACCATGTTCTAGGTGCCTGTTTCAATCCATACAGGGCTTTCTTCAACTTGTAAACATGGTTAGGAAAATTAGGATCCACAAATCCCTTTGATTATTCAACATAAACCTCCTCCTGTAAGTACCCATTTAGGAAGGCACTCTTCACATCCATCTGAAACAATTTGAATTTAAGAATACATGCTACTCTTCACACCCAAAAGTAATCTTATGGATTCTAATCTGGCCACGGGTGCAAAGGTTTCATCAAAATCAAGTCCCTCCACCTGAGTATACCCTTGAGCAACTAGCCTTGCCTTGTTTCTGGTCACAGTTCCATGTTCATCTGATTTATTTTTGTAGATCCATTTAGTTCCAATGACATTCATTCCTACAGGTCTTGGAACAAGGTCCCACACTTCACTTCTTTTGAATTGATTCAGTTCCTCTTGCATTGCATCAATCCATAATTCATCAGTAAGAGCTTCTTTAATATTCTTGGGTTCAAATTTGGACACAAAGTACGAATCAGTAGTAACTTCATCTGATCTTCTGGTTCTGACTCCTTGATCAAGGTTCCCAATGATTAGATCTTTGGGATGGTCCTTCTGAACTCTGATTGAAGGTCCTTTACTTGTTGATGCATGATCTAGATTATTTTTTCCTTCTTCCGACTCTACTTCATTTTCCACAACAGGTGTATCTGACTGTTCTTCTGATGTTACAACATCTGGTTCCACATCAGACACCTTTTCAGCAGGTAAATCATCTATCACAACATTGATAGATTCCATTTCTACCTTGGTTCTGGAGTTAAAAACTATATATGCTCTGTTGCTTGTTGAGTAACCAAGAAAGATCCCTTCATCACTCTTGGGATCCATTTTCCTCCTATTTTCTCTATCTGCCAGAATGTAGCACTTGCTTCCAAATACATGAAAGTACTTGACAGTAGGTTTTCTTCCTTTCCATAACTCATACAGAGTAGTTGTAGTGCCTGTCTTCAGAGTCACCCTATTGTGAACATAACATGTTGTATTCATTGCTTCTGCCCAAAAATGATAAGGTAACTGTTTTGCATGTAACATAACTCTGGCTGATTCTTGCAAGATTTTGTTCTTCCTTTCAACAACACCATTTTGCTGAGGTGTTATGGGAGCTGAAAATTCATGCTTGATTCCTTCTGAGGAACAGAATTCAGAGAACTTACTATTTTCAAATTCCTTCCCATGATCACTTCTGATCCTGACAATAACACTATTCTTTTCTCTTTGTAACTGAGTGCACATATCTTTAAACACATCAAAGGTGTCTGATTTTTCTCTAATGAAGCTTACCCAAGTGAATCTTGAAAAATCATCAACAACAACAAACACATACCTTTTTCCACCAATGCTCTCTACTTGCATAGGTCCCATTAAGTCCATGTGTAACAGTTCAAGAACCTTTGTTGTTACCTGATGCTCCAACCTTGGATGAGACATTCGTGTTTGTTTGCCAATCTGACATTCACCACAAATGTTGTCTTCATTAATCTTAAGTTTGGGTAGTCCTCTGATGGCTTCCACTAACATGACTTTCTTCATACCCCTCAGGTTTAAGTGTCCAAGTTTCTGGTGCCAGAGTCTGACTTCTTCTTCTGAACTTATGAGACATGTGGATAGGCTTGTTTCTTCTTGAGGCATCCATAAGTAACAATTATCTTTTGATCTATTGCCCCTCATTAGCACTTCATCTTCTTTACCAGTTACTAGACACTCCTCCTTGTTAAAGTTCACTTTCAACTCTTGATCACACAGCTGGCTTATGCTGATCAAATTTGAAGTTAGCCCTTTTACTAATAGCACATTGTCTAGCCTTGGTAGTCCATCACTGATCAAGTCTCCAATTCCAAGAATTTCTCCTCTAGCTCCATCACCAAAAGTCACATAGCTACTGGAATATGGTTTTAAATTACTTAAGTACTTCTTGACACCAGTCATGTGTCTGGAGCATCCACTATCAAAATACCAATCTTCCCTAGAGGAGGCTCTCAAAGATGTATGAACTCCCTTTGATTGATTGCTCTTCTCATCAGTTCTTGTCTTCTTCAAATTATTTTGTTGCTTACTGATGTTGAATCTGGTGTTTTGACCATTTGATTTGGATCTTCTGTCAGCATGCTTCAGAATCTTGTTAAACTATCTTCCTAGTAACACAAGTGCCTCTCATATGCTTTCATCATCCTCATTATTTCCTTTTTGATCCTCAGCATCAGCATTTGCTACAAAAGTAACACCTTTCCCTTTCTTATCAGTACGGTTACTGAAGGCTGTCTCAAAATTCAACAAGGACCCTATTAATTCTTCAACCTTCATACTGGAGATGTCATGTGCGGGCTTCATACTGGAGATGTCATGTGCTTCCTCAATGGCAGTCACTTTCATGTCAAATCTCTTAGGTAGAGACCTGAGTATTTTTCTCACAATTTTCTCATCAGACATTTTCTCTCCAAGAGAATCAAATGAGTTAGCCATGTCCAGAATGTTCATATAGAAGTCTTGTATGTTCTCATCCTCCAACATTTTGAGATTTTCAAACTTGGTGGTGAGAAGTTGAAGTCTGGACAATTTTACCTTTGATGTGCCTTCAAAAGTAGTTTTGAGAATCTCTCAGGCATCCTTAGCTACAGTGCACTGCTTGATTAGTCTGAACATGTTCTTGTCCACTCCATTGAATAGAGCATTCAAGGCTTTGGAGTTTCCAAGAGCTAATTCATCTTCATCCTTGGACCACTCTTCCTCTAGTTTCAACACAGTTGTCTTCTTTCCATCTTTGTCAAGCACAACAGGATGTTCCCAACCCTTCAGAACAGCTTTCCAGGTCTTACTATCTATAGATTTCAGGAAAGCACTCATACGAGATTTCCAATAATCATAGTTGGAACCATCCAACAGAGGTGGTCTGTTCACAAATCCTCCTTCCTTGTCCATTCTGCCAGAAAGTAACTTCCCTGGAGCTCACCCTAAAACAGGCAGGGTGCCTGCTCTGATGCCAATTGAAATTCTGGCAAGTCCTGATTCTGAACGTAAAACAGAGTATAACGCGCAAAACAGAGTACAGTAGTTCAGAAGTAAAATAACAGACATAAAATAAAAGCCACAAGTTATTTGTTAACCCAGTTCGGTGACAAACACACCTACGTCTGGAGGCTACCAAGTCAGGAAGGAAATCCACTATAATAGTATCAATTCGAAGTCCTATGTGAACAGCCCCTGTATCACAGCCTTCTCACTTAATCACTACCCGTGGTATTTCTACCTAGGAACTCCTAAATATAAGACCCCTTTTACTTCCTACTCAATCAATCACTGCCCTAGTGATTTTAAACTCTAAACAATCAAAGATGGAGACACTCTCCTAAAACACCCAATAGTCACTCTTGCTTAAAAGCTTCAAGTGAACTATAGTTACAACTCAATAAACCAAACCAACTCTAAACAATTGAGTGGTGTACAGAAACAGAGCACAAAGCTCACAATGAACAGACTCAAAAACTAAAAATAACTCTCTATAATTGCTTCTGTTTTTGATGTAATTCTTCAATAGCAGCGTCCTCTATTTATAGTCTTCAGCAGCAACAAATAATTGAACCAAATATTCTTCAAAGATAAATTTCCAAAATTCTTTAGAAACATATAGAAGCAAATATTCTTCAGAAATATATTTTCCAAAGATCTCTTTGAAAATATATTCACAAATAAAACAATATCCAATCTTAAGAAATATATCTCACGAAAATATCTTCTTCTGGAAACATCTGGACGCACACAAAGCTTGGAGAACAAGAACATGAATTCTGCAATTAAATCTTCAACAAATCAGGTGAGAAAATAAACACTCCAAGTGCGAAAACAAGACTGCTTCTGAAAGTTGCTTCTGAAGTTCAGCGTCTGAAGTATTGTTCAGCGTCTGAACATCAGCTTCTGAAGGTTCAGCATCTGAAGTACTGTTCAGTGTCTGAACATCAGCTTCTGAAGAACTGTTCAGCTTCTGAAGTACTGCTTCTGAAGACGCACAAAATGAGATTTCAGCTTCTGAAGACGTACTGCTTCTGAAGACGCACAAATTGCTTGAATATTTGATTTTAGCAAACATGAAGCCAACAACCAAATATCCAACAAAAGGGGTTAGGATCAAATGACACCATGATGTCAAAATTAATTTGACACCAAATCTCATCCATTCATTTCATTTAATCTAAAGGCTTAAAACTATCACCACATTAATTAACATACACCAAATACTCTCTATCACCTAATTAAGAAACATAATAATTATCATTAATTCATAATCAAACAATCCATTTTTATTTTTGGCACATTCAAACCCTTTTTATTTCCTCCTAAATTATTTCTTTCAACCATAAGCACAAACTCAAACTTTTTAATTTTTATAAAAACATGATAAAGCTTAATTCGGTTAAACATGTGACACGATGAGTCCTCTAAAAAAATGAGATACTATGAGTGACAAAATAATCTAATTAGCATGAACAATTCAATAATCATTTGGATGGTTTGCTGATATCTGTTATTGATAATTTAGCAGAGCTTGTTGGTTTTTTTCAATACAATTTACTTAATTATTAAAAAAATATGAGTATATGAAATAAAGGCAAAGAAATATCATCGATGGAGATGATGACTCAAACAACCATAAGTATGAGTTTTACTGTAATACCCCGCTCATAACCCTGTCAGACATTAGTTATCTGTATCGTTTAGTTACGCATCTGAGGAAAATTTAGTAATTAGGTAAGAACCGTAATTCTACCCATGGACTATATAAGCCTCATCCCTTCCTTTTTCCCTCATTTCCTTTTCACCTTTCTCTCTCTAGCAATCAAAATTTTCCTTTCCCTCTCTCTCTAACCTCACGCCACCCACTCCCTCATCCAATCTCCATCAATCTCACCCAAACCTTAATGGAATCAACATGCAAATATGTTCATGTGATCCTTGGGCATTTTTGATTAGGTTGTAAGCACAAAATTCCCCTTTCCTTCTCCATCTAGCTGAACCCATCCTCTCCACATCCCTTAAGAAAGTTTTGCAAAATCAAGCTCTTGGGTATGTTGCATGTGTAATCCTGGAGTTGATTATGTGTTATTGGTGGTTAAATTGTGAATTTAGTTTGGCTTTAGAAATCAAGGTTCTGGCAGAAGTTTTGGAAGTTTAAGCCTGGGTGCTTTGAAGAAATTGGTTGAGCATTAAGGGTCAAAAAGGGACTTAAGTTGTGGTTATGTGTCTCAATTATGTTATGCATGTTTGGATTAAGTGGAATCAAGAATGAAGCTTGGTTAGAGTTTCAAGTTTGGATTAAGACTCAGATATTTATCAGTGGTGCGGCGATGTGTCAGAGATATTTTTAGGAATGACATTTTTGTAATTTTGGGGGTTTAGGCTATAAAAGCCATTTACCCCTAAATCCTCTCATAATCTTTGCCACTTCCTCTCTCTAAACAACTCTTCTCCCTTCTCTCTACTCCCTCCCTCACGCCATCCTCCTCCATCCCTCCAAAATTCATCAAACTACATCTCCATCTCTCAATTCTTATGCAAGCAAGCAAATTTTGTGATTTTGAGCCAAAGGAAGCAAAGAGGATCAAGAAAGGAAGAAATATTTCAAGCTAGGGTTTTGATGTAAAAGCTTGGAAAGGATCAAAATCATTCAATTCAGGTGAGTTCCTTAGTTTAGAACCCACTTTGGGTAAGTTTGGGTGAAATCCCTTATTTTAGAAAGTTTTGATAAATTGTGCCCTAAGTCTCTAATGCTTGTCAATCCTTGTTAATTCATGAATTAAGACATCAATTGGTAGTTTAAAATCATTCTTTATGTTGTTGGGAGGCTTGGGTAAGCTTGGATAAGTTAAAATGGTGGAAAAATCACGTTTTGAGCACTTGCTGTCCTGTCATGGTCGCAAAGCGAAGTTCAACTTTGCTCTGCGAAGTTGATAGCATTTGGTTCTAGACCACTTCGCCTAGACTTTGCTCTGCGAAGTTGACAGCTTTTGGTTTCTGACTCTTTTATAAAAGTACCAACTGTCCAAGTGCCATGTATAGCATCTAAAACCCTATTTTTCTCAAGGAACACTATTTTAACATATCCGAAAGGCTTCCAACAATGAGAGTATAAGTGAACAAGGACTAGGCAATGCATTAGAGGTATAAATGGTAAAGGTTAGAGGAACAGGAAATTATTACAGATGGGATGATAAGCCCTAAGTATGACATATGACAACGATATGTCTAGAATCTATAATAGGTTAGCAGGAATAGAGATGTATTCAGTTAAGGGTACAAGAGTACTAGGAATGTTTCTCAACATTCAAAGATTCAAATAAGATTAGTATCAGATAAGTTAAGGGATTAGATTTTCAGGATACCCTTAACCAGACAGATTAGAGTGTACCTTAGACAGTGGTACAAAACTGGTATCAGAAATATAAGGAATTATACAGACTATACGTATATATATGTTGACAAGTCGTGGCACAGGCATGCTTCAGATTTATTCTGGATAGGTCAGCCCGTTTGGGAACCTACATGACGACACACACACACACACACACACACACACATATATATATATATATATGTTTAGATAAGATTATATACCAGGACGTGCCTCAGTTGTTCACGTCAGAGTGACATTGAGGATACGTGTATCAGTTCAAGATAAATATCAGGAATAATTAATTAATTATCAGGTTAAATTGTGTGTCTTCTGTGCTCTCGTCAGGTAGAGACCACAGGGGGTTCCGGATACAGCTGGAACGGGCAGGAACTTTCACCGGTTATCAGGGGAATGTACTTCAGGGTTACTCCACTCGAAGGCATTCCGTAAAATCAACTCAGATAATAATGTTTGTTACACGCTAACATACTAACATAATAATATCATGAAAATACTTTATTATGTTCAGGCAAGTATCAGTTATCAGGTATCAGTTATCAGATAGTGATCCTAATTTTCCCCTCGAACACTAAGTTAGCAGTTTGTAGTCTAGTTATCATGACTACACAGTATAGCAGGCACATGCAGGTATAAACCCGATATGGGATGAGTTTAGTGCTTGGCGATCATAGGTTTCCCCGAGATTGCCAACAGTTAGTGCATGGCAACCCTAGGTTTCCCCGAGGTTGCCAACAGTAGGTTGGGTGGAGCTCACTGAGACATTATGTCTCATCCCAATCCTTCTGATGCAGGTACTCAGGTAAGCAAGAGGTTCGTGATGAAGACATCATGGAGACACTGAGTGGAGTGCAATTGCTCACCATGTACCAGCTCATGAGTATATCAGAAATCTTGTACATGTATTTTAATGGTATTTAGTTAATTGTATAAACGAGCCAATTTGTACTCATTCAGTTGTATTATTATTATTAAATATTTTAATGTATCCAGTATCAGTTTAATACGCATGTTAATATTCTAGATAAAATTAGTATGGGTGTTACAATTGGTATCAGAGCAGGTCGATTCAGATCGTGCCTTGGGTCATTAAAAAATTCAATAGAAGTAGTGGTACCATTGGGTTCCGGATATTGAGCTAAATGTCACATCTAGTTGAGTCTGATCAACTCAATCTAGTACATGACAGTTAGGACAAATGTCTGAGAGCTGAATGTGACCATGGAGGAATGAAGCGTATGAAGAGTGAAGATTAAGATGTCATATTTTTAAGACAGAACTGGCAAAGAAGTATTCAATGCCAAAGGGTGGCCATCAAACCGTAAAGTAACGAAGCCTATTGATGGCAAAGTTTCAGGAACATAAGAGATATTTAAGGGCAAGGTGAAGTACCTTAACCCAGTTGGACGCGTCGTTGAGCGATGCCTTCTCCGAGGAGACGTAAAGAGTAAGGAATCATGGAATACTCTAAGGAATGATTTGGAACCTTAACGGGAACCGTAGTAAGAGAAGTTATAGTGAAGTGTAGACCAAAGTAACAATTCAGAGTACATGAATGAGGAATTATCAGTCGATTATCGGAACCTCTAGACTCCCAACAAGGATAGAGTGTGTAGGAATCGAAGGACTCGCGCACTCGAACCGGGCAAGATTGTAGTATCCAAACAGTGATGAGAATTAACTATGGATTAAGAGAACTATTTGGACAGATAAAGCTAACCCCTCAATGTGATCTCGAAGGTGAAGCACAAGTAAGTTTAACCCTGTCGAGTCAGCCACATCT
Organism: Medicago ruthenica; assembly: GCA_018208015.1. NCBI lineage: Eukaryota > Viridiplantae > Streptophyta > Magnoliopsida > Fabales > Fabaceae > Medicago > Medicago ruthenica. The sequence goes on from CM031374.1 coordinate 73,216,392, forward strand.
CCCGAACCTTAAGTGTCGGATTTGTGAATTAAGAGAAGATGGTATGCAACCTAAGAACCAAGATGGATGAGTAAGTAGTAGTGTTAAGGCCTGTCGCATGTCGAAGCGTGTTTCAGATGTGTTTTATTGGCAAGAAGATTTAAAGATACACTAAGCTCAACGGGAATTTTACACAAAGAAAAGTGGATCAGACTACTTTCCTTTAACATGAGTCATTAAGATGTTTTTGTATGAGAAACACAAGCTTAGCGAGAAGTGAAAGAGATCCCTAGAAAGGGCATGAGATGAGATGTAAATTTTCAGCAGAATTGAGAAATAGAGATTGAATCGTATATTGTTGGATTTTAGTGAACTGATGGATGAACAAAGTCGAAATTCCTTGATTGGATGAAGAAGGCAAGTTTAAGATAACACATGATTATAGTAGAACAGTTTTTTGAGAAATAATCAGAATTTAGTCAAGAATTAATTTGAGGCTTTACTATCAGGAAGATCGTCGCTAGTACACAAGCTAAGGTCGTGGTTAATGTTAAGGAGTTTGATGTTTTCAATTGATGGGCTTCCTTTCGCCATTAATTTAGAAAGCCGAAAGCGATCATCTTGCCTTGGCATACTTCCGAAGGCGATAGACGAGAAGACCTATGGATATTACTTAGTATATACGGAGAATCATTCAGATAATAAGATCAGATTTTGAGTTGTGAGTGCAGTAACGAGTTACTGGATGAATCTAAAAGTAATGATAAAGTGTTGAAGTTTAAGATCATTTAGCCGGGTACTTGAAGAGACGTAACCTATGATTGGGTTTACAAGAGGACCAGTAAGAGTTTGAATCTATTCTAAATGGCTTGTTCCCGAAGGAACTCAAAGTGTAACCTAAGAGATATAGTAAGGTTATGGGGACCGAAGTTGTCTCGGAAAAGAGTATAAGTATGAAATTATTACAAATAAGAATAGAAACGAGACTCGAACCATCAGTGGGTTCAGTATATGAAAGATGTGAATCTGGAAGAGTATTCAAGGAATCAATTTACGAGAACAAGTATATTGTTTATGTCAGAAAGGAAACACAGAACCAGGAGGTTGAAGGTGAAAAAAAACACACAAGAAGGGGGGGTTGAATTGTGTGGGTAAATCTTTTTCTTTCTCAAAACTTATGTTAGGTTCAAAATTGCATTCTGAAACTTTTTCAGAGTGTTATAGCAGCGGATTATGAAGTAAAGAGAGAAAGGAAAGAATGACACAATGGTTTTTATACTAGTTCCTTCCACAAACCGGAAGTAGTCTAGTCCCCCTGTCACTTACAGGAGATTTAACTATAATCAAACTGATTACAATTGCTCAAAGCACAAAGCTAAGAGACTTCCAATGCTCAAGCACTTAGCTAGAGACTTCTAATGCTCAAGACACACAGTCAAGAGACTTCTCTGCTCAAAGAACAAAGCTAAGAGACTTCTAGTTGCTCAATACACAAAGTAAAGAGACTACTGGTTGCTCAGCACGCAGACTGAGACTTTGGTTTCAAACTGATTTACAAAGAAAGTAAGTTTGAGTTGAACACTTGATCAAATATCAGAGGTGTTCACAAAATACAACTCAGGTTTAAGACTCTAAACTTAAGAAATTCTAAGATGAATAATTTGTAAGAATTTCTAAGAGTTTTGGTGAACTTCAAATTTTGACAGCAAAACAGAGCACACTTTCAGTTCTTTAGTTTCTTAAGTCTTAGCAATTTTCTTCTTCAAATCTTCACCCTTTTATAGAGGAAAAGATAGTTGTTGAGAATTGCCAGAAATCCAGCAAAGAGCCATTGCAAATTGAAGCTAGGTCCAGCTAAAATTGTGTGCTAAAATTGAGCAGAAAACAGAGCACGCATTTTTTGAATTCTTTCCTTAAAAGCTGGAGAATGTTTTGGCCAAGGAGACAACTGTTCCATTGAGTTGTTCTGACAGTGCATGCATTAAATGCAGACAGTGACAATTGCTTTTCCTTCAGAGTCAGACTTCAGAAGCTTCTTCAGACACTGTTCATCAGAAGCTCACTTCAGAAGCAGGTCTTCAGACGCACCCTTCAGAAGCACTGTTCATCAGACGCACTTCTTCAGACGTCGACTTTTGTTGACCTTTAGACTCAGCCTTCAGACGTTGACTTCTGTTGACCTTCAGACTCAGCCTTCAGAAGCACTTCTTCAGACGCAGTCTTCAGACTCACTTCTTCAGACGCAGTCTTCAGAAGCTGCTTCAGACCCAGTTTTGCTTCATGCTTGCAACATAGGCTTCTATGCTTTCCTTCTTGCTCTTAGCTTGTTCTTCCAAAACCAATATTAATTACCAAACATTAAGAACATGGTTCTGCACACTTAGAACAAAGCATTAGCAATTCCAATTTTCTTTTTAACACTTTGTTATCATCAAAACCCAAAAGAGAGTTGTTCATACATTTTGTTCCAACAATCTCCCCCTTTTTGATGATGACAAACATAAGTATTAATAGAAAATTGTTGTTAATTTAATTAACAAGTTAACTGCAGGGTGTGAGGTTTGCAAGCTCCCCCTGAGTCTGATCCAGGTTAATTAAATTCAGTTTTAATCAAAAAGATGAGAATTTCATAATTGTTGTTAAGTTTAATTAACAAGTTGACTTCAGGATGAGGTTTGCAAGCTCCCCCTAGGTCTGATAATCCACAAGGTTAGGTTTGTAAGCTCCCCTTGAGTTTTATCCATGTTAATTAAATTTAACTTAAAACAATAAGGTGAAATTTTCACTCAGAATTATAAATAACAAGCTGACTTCAGGTTATGAGGTTTGTAAGCTCTCCCCCTAAGTCTGATAATCCACAGGATGAGTTTTGTAAGCTCCCTGAGTCTTATCCAAGTTATTTAAATTCATTTCAACTCACTCAGAGTAATGTATCTCACAAGAAAAAATCAAGGCAAAGGCTAAGAAATAATAAATTGTTCTCATAAGTTAATTTTAATCAGAAATTAACTTATGTTCTGAGCTCAGGAGCCTTAATACCTTTTTAATCCCCCTCATAAGTTAATTAACTGACAGAATTTAACTTATATTCTGAGCTCAGGAGCCTTAATACTTGTTTACTTTTACTCCCCCTTTTGTCATCAACAAAAAGAAAATTTTCAGAATTTTTAAGAGAGTTTGAAAACATGTGAGATTAAAAAATGTTCAGAGCATTTTTGTTCAGTACATTCTGTTTAGTATCACTGAACTATTTTAGACAAAATTGTTCAGATCATATACCACTGAAGATTTTAGCACAACTGAACTTCTTTTCAGAAAACTGAAAAACAGAGCATTTAGCTCAGTGCTGCTGAACTCATTCAGACAAAACTGTTCAGAGTTTTTAAATAGGTTTTGAAAAGCTGAACATGTCTGATATCAATTTGAGCAATTATGATGAAAATGTGTCTGTGTCTTTGTTAAAAACATTTCAAAACTTAAAACAGAAAAACAAATTTGCATATTGATGACTTTGGTAGGGACAAAGTGTAACTTTCAAAGCTTAATTCATCATTGCCCAGAGTTATAACTTATCAGATTCTGACCAAAAGTTGGATAACTATACAGATTCAGAAGTCAGAAATCCAGATTCTGAAACTCAAACTCTGAAGTTTTTTAGAAACTTAACTTTCTTCAGACTCTCAAGTGAGTGACTGATAAGCCTTAGCTTCTGATGAACTTTAGAATCTCAGTTTCTATTCAGATTCAAGCATATTTTTCAAGAGATGAAGTGCATGTTCAGATTCTTTTTAATAAAATTGAATCTTTCTTCTGTGAGGGGTTTTGTAAATATGTCAACCCATTGATGATCAGTATCAATGAATTGAATATCCAAAACACCTTTCTGAACATAATCTCTTATAAAATGATGTTTAATTTCTATATGCTTGGCTCTAGAATGCAGAATTGGATTTTTAGACAGACAGATTGCAGCAGTATTATCACAATAAATAGGAATGTTGTTTTCATGAATCTGAAAGTCCTCTAACTGATGTTTCATCCAGAGCAGTTGTGTGCAACAACTTGCAACTGAGATGTATTCTGCTTCTCCTATTGACAAAGCAATAGTTGCTTGTCTTTTGTTGGCCCAGGATATCAGATTCACCCAGAAATTGACAATTTCCACTGGTGGATTTTCTTTCAATCCTGTCCCCAGCATAATCAGCATCACATAATCCAACTAGCTTATAATCTAAGGATTTCTTATACAGAAGTCCCAGATTAGTGTTCCTTTCAGATACCTAAAGATTCTCTTGACAGCAGTCATATGAGATTCTCTAGGATCTGACTGGAATCTAGCACACATACATACACTAAATAAAATATATGCCCTAGAAGCAGTTAAGTATAACAGAGAACCTATCATACCTCTGTAGAGTTTCTGATCTACATTTGAGTCATTGTCCTCTTTGCTTAAGGTACAGGTAGGATGCATTGGTGTTGTCATCAGTTTACAATCATCAAGATGGAACTTCTTCAGAAGCTCCTTTGTATACTTAGACTGATGAACATACACTCCATCTTTGCATTGGTTGATTTGAATTCCTAGAAAAAACTTCAACTCTCCCATCATGCTCATTTCAAATTCATCCTGCATTAACTTGGAAAATTCTTTGCAAAGAGAAGCATTAGTAGAACCAAATATGATATCATCAACATATATTTGCACAATTAAGATGTCTTTCTTAAGAGTTTTTCTAAAGAGTGTATTGTCAACTTGACCTCTTACAAAATCATTTTTAAGTAAGAAGTTGCTTAGTCTTTCATACCAAGCTCTGGGAGCTTGTTTCAGACCATATAAAGACTTCTTAAGTTTAAAAACAAAATATGGATGTTTTACATCTTCAAAACCAGGAGGTTGTTTAACATAAACTTCTTCAGAAATAACTCCATTTAGAAAAGCACTCTTAACATCCATTTGATATAAGATGATATCATGATTAACTGCATAGGAAAGAAGTAACCTGATTGCTTCCAGTCTTGCAACTGGAGCAAATGTCTCAGTGTAGTCTATTCCTTCCTGCTGGCTGTAGCCTTGAGCAACCAGTCTTGCTTTGTTTCTGATCACTTCTCCTTGTTCTTTAAGCTTGTTTCTGAACACCCATTTTGTTCCAATAATGTTCTTGTTATCTGGTTTTGCAACTAAATCCCAGACATCATTTCTTTGAAACTGGTTAAGTTCTTCTTGCATTGCTACAGTCCATCCATCATCTGCAAGTGCTTCATCAGCTGTTGTGGGTTCAATCATTGATAGAAGTTCAATCATAGAATCATTCATTCTAACAGAATGCTGATCTTGTTTTCCTTGGACTGTTCTTATTCCCAATGATCAGCACCTCAGGATGTGAAGACTTGTATTTAAATGAAGTTCTGGGTGGATTAGCTTCTGAAGAATCACCAAGGGCTTGTTCAGAACCATGCTGATCTTGATTATCTTCAGGAGGAGTGTCAGTATCTGAGAGTTTTTCAGTTTCCTCAGTATTTCCAGCTTCTGAACTTTCTTCAGACTCTAAACTCTGTTCAGGTTCTGAAGGTTCCTCTGAGAGTCTGAAATCTGCAAAACTCTCAACCAGCTCTGGTATTTCATTACCAGGCTTCTTACCATCAAATCTTATGTGTATTGATTCTTCAACAACATGTGTTTCAGAATTATACACCTTGTATGCTTTAGATCTCTCTGAGTATCCTAAAAAGGTACCCTTTTGAGCCTTAGCATCAAATTGCTTTAGGTAGATCTTATTGTTCAGAATGTAACAAGTACAACGAAACTGATGAAAATAAGAAATGCTTGGTTTTCTTCCTTTAAAGAGTTCATATGCTGTTTTATTCAGAATAGGTCTGACATAGATCATGTTCTGAATATAACATGCTGTGTTAACAGCTTCTGACCAAAAGTACTTTGCAATTTTGGATTCATGGATCATGGTTCTGGCCATTTCTTGCAAAGATCTGTTCTTTCTCTCTACAACTCCATTTTGTTATGGAGTTCAAGGAGAAGAGAACTCATGGAGAATTCCATGATCTTCACAAAAATTTTCAAAAGGTTCATTTTCAAATTCCCCACCATGATCACTTCTGACTTTTAAAATTTTTAAGTCAGTTTCATTTTGTACTTGTTTGCAGAATTTGTTAAACACATCATATGTTTCATTTTTAGTTCTAAGGAATTTAACCCAAGTCCACCTACTGTAATCATCAACAATTACAAGCCCATACTTCTTCCCATTGATTGAAGCTGTTCCAACAGGACCAAACAAATCAATGTGAAGCAGTTCTAAAGGTCTTGAGGTAGAAACAATGTTTTTGGATTTAAAAGATGTTTTAGAAAATTTTCCTGTTTGGCATGCTCCACACAGAGCATCTGAGTGATAGTTAATGTTTGGCAGGCCTCTGACCAGTTGTGTTGGCTATTTGAGTGTTGGCTACATGTTTTGCAAAAATCAAATATACAAGCATTGTGTCTTCAGAAGCTAAAAATCTCATTTTGTTAATTCTCACAATATCTTTTGAAGATTTAATTGAAGATTTATCCAAAGCTTCATTTCTAGAAGGAAGTATTCTTTGCGCAAGATTTGTTCTGAAGATTTGTTTCAGTTATTCGTAAATATATTTTCAAAGTAGTCTTTTGGAAAATATATTTCTGAATAATATGAGAGCTTCTGTTTTCTTCTAAAAGAATTCTAAGATCATATCTTTGAAGATTTGTTGAAGATTTATCATGGCTGAAGTTTCCAGAAGTATGATAATTTTATGTGAAGATCTATTGAAGATTGGCTTCGTGTTTATTGATGAATATATTTTCAAAGTATCTTTGCAAAATATAATTCAGAAATATATGTTTCCTTTTTTGAGCCTTTGCATATTTCAGAATCATATCAATTGAAGAAGATTTGATTCAATTATTTGTGAATATATTTTCAAGGAAATCTTTGGAAAATATATTTGTGAATTTTATGTGAGCTTCTATTTGCTTCTAAAATAAATCTGGGAGTATATCTTTGAAGATTGTGTTCAGAATTATGTTGCTGCTGAAGACTATTTAAAGAGGGCCTTGCTATTGGAAATTTCATGAGTCAAAAACCAGAATTCAGAGTTTAGAGTTTTTAGAGTTTTTGTCTGTGTAAGCTTAGGCTTTGTTTTGTACACCACTCATATGTTTTGAGTTGGTTTAGTTTGTTTGAGTTGTAATTCATTCAAAGCTTTTAAGCACGAATGAAGTTTTTGTTTTGAAGAATGTCTTCATTGTTTTGAGTTGTTTGTTTTAGTGTTACTGATCACTGGGTTGTGATTGAGTAATTAGGAAGTTAGTAGTTTTCTAATACTTAGGTGGGTTCCCGAGTAGAAGTCTAGACTAAGTGGAGATTGATTGCTAAGGCTGGGAACAGGGGGGTCTGTGTCTGAGTCTTTGGGTTGATTCCTTTAGTAGATTTCCTTCCTGGATTGGTATCCCCCAGAGTAGGTGAAGTTTGCACCGAACTGGGTTAACAAACTCATTGTGTTCTTTATCTTTCTGCACTTTATTTTCTGCTTCTGAACTTCAATTTTTTCATACTCTGTTTTACTGGTTCAGAACCAGAACTGGCAGAATTTCAAGTTGCAACTTGCTAAGCTTAGAGATGAGTCTCCAGTTAGCATGTCCCAACCTTTTGTGCCATACCTATTTCTCATCACTCACAGACAGAAGGCAAACTACCTTCTGCTCAACCAGTTCTGAAAAATTGATTTTATAAACATTGTTTTTCCTATTTCCTTTGAACACAACAGATTTATCTTTGTTGTTGATTACAGTGCAAGTGTTCTTATTAAGCAGGACTTCATAATTACTGTCACATAATTGACTTATGCTAAGTAGATTATGTCTCAGTCCATCTACCAACCAAACATCATCAATGGACAGGGAAGAATTACCTATCTTACCAGTACCAATGATCCTTCCTTTCTGATTTCCTCCAAACCCCACAGTTCCTCCCTCTTTCATGTTCAGGGTTTGGAACATAGACTTGTCTCCTGTCATATGACGCGAGCATCCACTGTCCAGGTACCAGGACTTTTCCTTTTCTTTGGATGACAAGCATATCTGTAACAGGAATTATCTCAGACTTAGGTACCCATATTTTCATGGGTCCTTTATGGTTAGTCTTGAAAGGTTTAGACTTTTGTTGCACCTTATATCTAGAGTTATAACACTCAAACTTGTTTAGATACTTTGGATATGAATCCTTAAATCTTGAATAAGTCTTAGTTTTAGAAACTGAGTTCTTCAGAACCTGAGTTCTCAATGGTCTTGACTTTGATTTCTTCAGAACCTGAGACTTGAAGGTCTTTGGTTCTGAGTTGTTTAGAGTCTGAACCATTGAATACTTTGGTTTTGATTTCTTAAGAACTCTAGTTTTGCTAACTCCTGACACAAGGCAAACTTCAGTTTGACCTTTCTTAAAACAATCAGAAACAGATAACAGATTGACTTTCTTTTGTTTGCTTTGCCTGACATTCTGGTTTTGAATAGACTGGTTTAGTAATTTTTGAAGGTTTTATAAACCCAGTCTTAGTAAAATTTGAGTTTGAATTTTTCAGACTTTGAGACTTACTTGTTTCAGGTTCTGAACTCTTCAGACTCTGAACATTTTCAGGTTTAGAGTCTGATTTTCTCATACTCTTAGGCTTAGGACCTTTTGGTTTAGACTTTGGCAAAGTTTTAACACCTGCCTTCATCTTTCCCTTAGGTTCAGAAGCTTTAGAGTCTGAGCAGTTCAGAACTTCAGACTCTGCAGTCTCAGTTTCTGCTAAATTCAGTTTCTCAGAACTGTCAGAAGTAGGTACAAAGCACACCTCAGTGCCTTTCAAAATATTTTCAGAACAAGATGATATTTTTGATTCATTTGAAAGATTGAATGAATCATTTTTAAAACCAATACCTTCACCTTTGTTTCTGTAAATATTATAAATCATAGAAGCAACCTTACTTCTATTGATCCCAATTAAAATAAAGTCCTGAAGAGCAATTTCATGTTCATTTGGAATTTCTTCAGGTTTCTTATGAGCCACATCCCTGAGTTCTCTAACTTCTTCATCAATCTCATTGAATTGATTCTGAAGTTTGAGATTCTCCTCAGTCAGCAAGTTATGTTTATTTTTCAAAGATTTTAGTTCACCTAACTTGCTTTTGAGGTGGTTCATAAGATCTTTAACAGTTTCAATCAGTTCAGATCTTGTAAGTTCAGAGTATACCTCATCTTCATCATCAGAGTCTGAACAAGATTCTGCATCAGAAAATGATGTTGCCATCAAAGCCAGATTTGCTTCCTCTTCATCATCAGACTCAGAATCATTATCAAGATCATTCCATGTTGCCATGAGACTCTTCTTAAGTTTGTTTCTGAAGTTGCTTTTAGAACTGGTCTTTTTTTATTTTTCGTTTGACTTGTCCTTCTGAAGTTCAGGACAATCAGCAATAAATTGACCAGGCTTCTTGCAATTGTAGCAACCCTTCTAATCTTCCCTCTTTGAACCAGATCCTTTAAAGTTGCTGCTTCTGTTAGAGAATTTCTTCTGTCTATTCATTAAGTACTGAATTCTTTTGGAAAGCATTGCAAGTTCTTCAGCTTCTGAATCTTCTTCAGAATTTCCCTCAGGAAATTCTTCTTCAGATTCAATAGCTTTCAGAGCTTTTACAGACTTTCTTTTGGATTTCAGTGTTATTGACTTAGACTCTCTAACGGAATCATCTTCATTAAGTCCCAGTTCATGCACTTTGAGGGAGCTTATAAGATCTTCAATACTTAGATTATTTAGATCTTTAGCTTCCTCAATAGCAGTTACTTTGGGTCTCCATTTAGATGGCAGACTTCTTAGAATTTTGTTCACATGATCAACAGTGGTATAACTCTTCTTCAGAATCTGAAGTCCAGAAACCAGAGTCTGAAATCTTGAGAACATAGTCTCAATATTTTCATCCTCTTTCATTTTGAACAGCTCATATTGCTGAACAAGAATATTAGCCTTTGCTTCTCTAACCTTTTTGTTACCTTCATAGTTAGTGAAATTCTGGCCAGGCAATAAACAGAGTTACCAGGTTCTGAACCAAACAGGTTCTGAACAATAAGCAGGGCACAACAACTTGCTAAAACAGAGCACACACAAACACAATGCAAAGCAAGAAAATAAAGTGCAGGAAAGTAAAAAGGCACACAAGGTTTGTTAACCCAGTTCGGAGTAAACACCTCCTACTCTGGGAGATACCAATCCAGGAAGGAAATCCACTATTGGATTTAATCCTTAAGACTCAGACACTGACTCCCAGTTCTTATCCCAAGCAATTAACCTCCACCTAGTCAGACTTCTACCCAACTCTGAGTATTAGAATCCTCTAACTTCCTATTCAAGCAACTGCAACCCATCTACTTGAACAACCCTTGAACTAAAACCTAGTTCTGAAAACTACCCTGTTTTTGAAGACACACTTCAACAACAAAACTTCATTCGTACCTAAAGGCTTAGAATGAATTACAACTCAATTAATCCTAAACCAATTCAAAGCATATGAGTGGTGCACAAATAAAACTCTAAGTTAAAAACACAGACTCAATTTTCCGAATTATAACTCTAAATTCGTAAGTCTTGAATAGCAGCAGCACTCCTCCTTTTATAATCTTCAGCAATCAGAATTAAACTGATTTAAATCTTCTGAATTGATATGTTTCTAAATTATGCAAGGCTCAAATAGGAAACATATAATTCTGCAAAGTATCTCTTCAAAGATTGCTTCAGAAAATATGATCTTCATAAATACGAGCCAAATCTTCATTAGATCTTCCACAAATCAATCAGCACTCTTGAAGCATTAATCCATAATAAAACCTTAACATATCTTGCAAAGATTCGCGTAAAAACAACTTGAAAATAACCAGCTTCTGATGAAGTCAACAGAAGTCAACGCTGGCATCAGAACCTGAATCAGCTTCTGAAGTGCTACAGTGCTTCTGATGAACATTCAGCTTCTGATGTAAATTCCAGCTTCTGAACAGCTTCAAATGAAATTTCTTGCAACTGAAGACTTGTTATAAATATGGAGATGCTTCTAAACAACACTTTGGTTTTGCCAAAATATGCAGCCAACACCAAAAGACTCAACAGTTAGAGCAGATGGATTTGAAGATGGCTTTCGCTGTTGATTTATCACTCAGCTTCTGGTACTCAGTGTGAGGTAGAGAATCCACAATGATACCTCTGACATTGTGGTGCTTTCTGTATATCTTCCTCTCAGCATCACTCAAGCCTCTTCTGTTGACAGCTACACCTTCTTCATCAACTGGAATAGAGATTCCATCTTCTATTATATCCCATAAAGAATCATCAATACTAATGATGTGGCTGTACATCTTGCTTTTCCACCATGAGAACTTTTCTGGATCACCAGTAAACATTGGGGGTTTATTGTGTGACCTAGATTTTCTTTCCTCTGTACCATAGTCATATGATACAGAAGTACCAGTACCTCTTTGATTTATGGGAGATGGTGGAGGTGAACCGCTGGATGACATGTTTTTCTAAGGATCTCACTGACTCACTGTAAAGTGATTGAATATCAGAACCGGAGCTCTGATACCAACTGAAGGTGAGAAAAACACACAAGAAGGGGGGGTTGAATTGTGTGGGTAAATCTTTTTCTTTCTCAAAACTTATGTTAGGTTCAGAATTGGATTCTGAAACTTTTTCAGAGTGTTATAGCAGCGGATTATGAAGTAAAGAGAGAAAGGAAAGAATGACACAATGGTTTTTATACTAGTTCCTTCCACAAACCGGAAGTAGTCTAGTCCCCCTGTCACTTACAGGAGATTTAACTATAATCAAACTGATTACAATTGCTCAAAGCACAAAATTAAGAGACTTCCAATGATCAAGCACTTAGAAAGAGACTTCTAATGCTCAAGACACACAGTCAAGAGACTTCTCTGCTCAAAGCACAAAGCTAAGAGACTTCTAGTTGCTCAATACACAAAGTAAAGAGACTACTGGTTACTCATCACGCAAACTGAGACTTTGGTTTCAAACTGATTTACAAAGAAAGTAAGTTTGAGTTGAACACTTGATCAAATATCAGAGGTGTTCACAAAATACAACTCAGGTTTAAGACTCTAAACTTAAGAAATTCTAAGATGAATAATTTGTAAGAATTTCTAAGAGTTTTGGTGAACTTCGAATTTTGACAGCAAAACAGAGCACACTTTTAGTTCTTTAGTTTCTTAAGTCTTAGCAATTTTCTTCTTCAAATCTTCACCCTTTTATAGAGGAAAAGATAGTTGTTGAGAATTGCAAGAAATCCAGCAAAGAGCCGTTGCAAATTGGAGCTATGTCCAGCTGAAATTGTGTGCTAAAACTGAGCAGAAAACAGAGCACGCATTTTTTGAATTCTTTCCTTAAAAGTTGGAGAATGTTTTGGCCAAGGAGACAACTGTTCCATTGAGTTGTTCTGACAGTGCAGGCATTAAATGCAGACAGTGACAGTTGCTTTTCCTTCAGAGTCAGACTTCAGAAGCTTCTTCAGACACTGTTCATCAGAAGCTCACTTCAGAAGCAGGTCTTCAGACGCACCCTTCAGAAGCACTGTTCATCAGACGCACTTCTTCAGACGTTGACTTTTGTTGACCTTCAGACTCAGCCTTCAGATGTTGACTTCTGTTGACCTTCAGACTCAGCCTTCAGAAGCACTTCTTCAGACGCAGTCTTCAGACTCACTTCTTCAGACGCAGTCTTCAGAAGCTGCTTCAGACCCAGTTTTGCTTCATGCTTGCAACATAGGCTTATATGCTTTCCTTCTTGCTCTTAGCTTGTTCTTCCAAAACCAATATTAATTACCAAACATTAAGAACATGGTTCTGCACACTTAGAACAAAGCATTAGCAATTCCAATTTTCTTTTTAACACTTTGTTATCATCAAAACCCAAAAGAGAGTTGTTCATACATTTTGTTCCAACAGAGGTGACTAGTCAATAAGGTAAGTAGTATTTCAAAGCGATTTTCAGTATAAAGATAATTCTCGTTATTAGTATGATGGCTTCGAAGAAGGATTACTACACCTGGGTAAGCAGGTTCTATTCACCCGGTACGACCAAGAAGTATCTTGAATGATGCAAAATTGTCAGAATCCTAGTAAGGAGGAAAATTCCTAAGTCATTTAGATACGCGTTGTTGTTGACTATTTAAGGCGGAGCACGAGTAGTCTATAAGATTTCTCGAACCCTTAAGGATTCCGCGATGTGAGCGGAAGCAATGATTATGGTCATGATAAGTAGAACCCCAGGGTGACAGAAGGAAAGGGACAAATACTAGAGGTAATGCCTTCTATTATTATTTGGAGAGTGAAGGTAGTTGCAGTAGTCTTTACTTCCATTCAAGAACACTCGGTATCAATTGCTTTTTAGTGTAGGGATGATTCTACATGAAGTATGATATAGTTAAACGTGTAAGAACATGTCATACGAGACGAAAGACAAAGATAAGAATTCAATGGAATTAAGTTGTAATGCAATAGACCTCTTAAAGAGTGGAATGTTGAGGAAGGTGATTTCAACCCGAAGTCATCAGGGTAAGAGTAGGCGGACAATAAAGGAAACTTATAAAATCCGGTAGGAGTATCCAAGACTTGGTAACCTTAAGTTGAAATTGCGAGAAGTATGTCGTCAAGGGACATAATCAAGTAAGATGGATATGTTGGTTCAGACAACCACACATCCTACTATGTAAGAATTGTGTAATGTGCATCAGGCCTTTCAGTTAGGAAAGAGATTGTCAAATATTTTTGACTTACAGAGATGGAAACCATGGCTATCGAACAATTTTAACTAGTCATGTTTAATCGAGGTACATGAGTAATCTATATGTCAGACCCTAGAGTAGCCATGGAATCCCGATAAGCAAGTTGAATGATAGAATCAGCTAGTAGAGAGTATCTGGAGTATCTAAGGCAGAGGTAGATAGGATCTATTCATTCATGACCTCAGGAGAATTCTAAATTTCGAGGACGAAATTTCTTTAAGGGGATAGAGTGTAATATTCTGCTTAAGACTCAGATATTTATCAGTGGTGCGACGATGTGTCAGAGATATTTTTAGGAATAACATTTTTGTAATTTTGGGGGTTTAGGCTATAAAAGTCATTTACCCCAAAATCCTCTCATAATCTTTGCCACTTCCTCTCTCTAAACAACTCCTCTCCCTTCTCTCTACTCCCTCCCTCACGCCATCCTCCTCCATCCCTCCAAAATTCATCAAACTACATCTCCTTATCTCAATTCTTATGCAAGCAAGCAAAGTTTGTGATTTTGAGCCAAAGGAAGCAAAGAGGATCAAGAAAGGAAGAAAGATTTCAAGCTAGGGTTTTGATGTAAAAGCTTGGCAAGGATCAAAATCATTCAATTCAGGTGAGTTCCTTAGTTTAGAACCCACTTTGGGTAAGTTTGGGTGAAATCCCTTATTTTAGAAAGTTTTGATAAATTGTGCCCTAAGTCTCTAATGCTTGTCAATCCTTGTTAATTCATGAATTAAGACATCAATTGGTAGTTTAAAATCATTCCTTATGCTCTTGGAAAAATCACGTTTTGAGCACTTGTTGTCTTGTCATGGTCGCAAAGCGAAGTTCAACTTTGCTCTGCGAAGTTGACAACATTTGGTTCTGGACCACTTCGCCTAGACTTTGCTCTGCGAAGTTGACGGCTTTTGGTTTCTGACTCTTTTATAAAAGTACCAACTGTCCAAGTGCCATGTATAGCATCTAAAACCCTATTTTTTTCAAGGAACAATATTTTAACATATCTGAAAGGCTTCCAACAATGAGAGTATAAATGAACAAGGACTAGGCAATGCATTAGAGGTATAAATGGTAAAGGTTAGAGGAACATGAAACTATTACAGATAGGATGATAAGCCCTAAGTATGACATATGACAACGATATGTCTAGGATCTATAATAGGTTAGCAGGAATAGAGATGTATTTAGTTAAGAGTACGAGAGTACTAGGAATGTTTCTCAACATTCAAAGATTCAGATAAGATTAGTATCAGATTAGTACGAGTGGATTGATTGTTGGTTTGAACATCCATGATTCTTGGTGGAAAATCTAATTAAACTTGCAAAATCTCCAATTGGCTTGATAAAGCTTTCAATCTTTTGTTGGTATTTTGCGTGTTGATCATGGATTGTTGTATGAACATATTCAAAATAATTTCCATTGTTGACATTTGTTCATCTTCAAAAGGATGTTGTTCATACTGTTAATAGGATTCATACTCGAATGGATATAGAAGTTGATATAATCATGATCAGCCATGATTTCGTTTATGTGGAGAATCTGAAACGAGTGTAACTAACAAGAAATTTTTCTTTGTATAACAAAGAGGGTTAATGCAAACAAAATTTTTCAATGTACAAAAGAAAAGAATAATATTAACAAGATATATACAGATGCTCAAAACAATACAAATTGTTGCGATGCTTAAAATATCTAAACACCAGTCCCCCGGCAACGGCGCCATTTTGTTGATCAGACAAAAGTAAGTATTTTTATATCGTATCCATAGAGACTAGGGCGATATCATAAGCCATTCAACAATTGTTATCATTTTAAGTTAGGGTTTATAAGTTGTTTGTTATAAACTATTGGAATTTAAAAGCGGTAATAAAAACGACAAGTAATAGGGAATAAAAGCGTTGAGATCGGAGTTCGTCAATCTAGCCTCGAATATATTCTAATGATCATGCATATGGATTCTAGTTTTTTAGCGAAATTATCACGTATCACTCGACAACATCATTCGTGTCCAAATGACGTCGTGAGATCGATCGTATCGTTTAATCGACGATCTCCCAATCTATTAAACGATCCGAAAGCTTTACGTTCCGACACTTTGTGTGATTATCAAAACCAAATTCCATGTCTAGAATTTCTTATTTTGATAGAAGATTATTCTAAACCTAGATTCAAAAGTATTTGTCAATAACAATTAAATCAAGCATAAGAATGAATAGCAAGAATAACTTCAATATCACATAAGTTACTAGAATCATATATTTGCAAGATCAAAGATTACATCTAAATTATATTAAGTACCTCCAATCCCAACAAGGGAAGGTTAGTTGGTCATTGTCATGACAACAATACAAAAGTGGAAAGAAAGATGAAGATCCAAAGCTAAGTCTTGATTTCCCAAAGAATCTTAGTTAATCCACACTCCCTTCACTCTTGCTCCATGAAGATCACCTCTTTTAATCCTATTTTATGTCTCAAAATATAACCTAATAATACTACTCTCCTGTACTGCAACTCTGTACTCTGTTTTTTCCAACTCTTTTTCCTGTTCTGCTTCAGAACCTTTTATAGGCATTCTGAAATTTTCAGACTTCGCTCTGCGCAGTGCTACTTTGCTTTGCGAAGTCACCTTTCTTCACAACTGGGTTTCTGCCACCTCATCCTTGAACAGTCAGACCGCCTTACTTCACTCTGCGACGCTCTACTTTGCTCTGCGAAGCACATCCTGAGTCTGAATCTCAGACACTGTTCATCAGACGCTGAAGCTCAGACATTGTTCATCAGACGCTGAAGCTCAGACACTGTTCATCAGAAGCTGACCTTCAGACGCTGAACTTCAGACGCTGACCTTCAGACGCTGAACTTCAGACTCTGAACTTCAGAGTCTGATCTCAGAGTCTGATCTTCAGAGTCTGATCTCAGACTCTGATATGATTTTCTTCAATTTTTGACCTTTAAGTCCAAGGGAAAAGTATGTACCTATAAAAATGGTTGGGATTAGGTCTAAAAAGCATGAAATGGTATTTATCCTTTATTTTGGAGCTTTTACCTAGATAACTTGCAAAACTAGCAAGAAAAGTGCCTAAAATAAATATGCTTTAAAACTAGTTTCTGGCACTTATCAGGGGTTCCGGATACAGCTGGAATGGGCAGGAAGTTTCCGCGAGGATAACCACACACACATGCAAGAGGAGTCCGGTGACTAGCCTCAGATAGGAATTTTCACCGGTTATCAGGGGAATGTACTTCGGGGTTACTCCACTCGAAGACATTCCATAAAATCAACTCAGATAATAATGTTTATTACACGCTAACATACTAACATAATAATATCAGGAAAATACTTTATTATGTTCAGGCAAGTATCAGTTATCAGGTATCAAGTATCAGTTATCAGATAATGATCCTAGTTTTCCCCTCGATCACTAAGTTAGCAGTTTGTAGTCTAGTTATCATGACTACACAGTATAGCAGGCACAAGCAGGTATAAACCCGATATAGGATGAGTTTAGTGCTTGGCGATCATAGGTTTCCCCGAGATTGCCAACAGTTAGTGCATGGCGACCCTAGGTTTCCCTGAGGTTGCCAACAGTAGGTTGGGTGGAGCTCACTGAGACATTATGTCTCATCCCAATCCTTCTGATGCAGGTACTCAGGTAAGCAAGAGGTTCGTGATGAAGACATCAGGGAGACGCTGAGTGGAGTGCAATTGCTAGTCATGTGCCAGCTCAAGAGTTTATCAGAAATCTTGTACATGTATTTTAATGGTATTTGGTTAATTGTAAAAACGAGCCAATTTGTACTCATTCAGTTGTATTATTATTATTAAATATTTTAATGTATCCAGTATTAGTTTAATACGCATGCTAATATTCTAGATAAAATTAGTATGGGTGTTACAGTTGATGTTAAGGGGATGGTTGGAGCTAAAGTTGATGCTTAAGGTGAGTTCCTTTAGATTAGATCCCTCCTTGGGTAGCTTTTGATGCGTTTGTGAGATAAATGTTGAATTCTAAGTTAAATGTTGTTTTAGTTGCCCAATTGTTATTGCATGATCGTTCTATGTTAAACCTATATCCAAACTCACTTTTTATCATGTATAAGTATTCTGTAACTGCGAAATGTGTCCCTGTATGAATGAACAACTTCTGAAAACTCTGTCGTTTTCCTTACTGACATAATCGTGCCATGATCCTACCATGTCGTGCCACGATCATGGATTCTGGGCACAGACGTGCCACGATAGTGAATCATCGTGCCACGGTCATATTTTTCTGCACTTGATCGTGCCACGATGATAAGCCATCGTGCCATGATTCTTCCAGTATGCCCAATGATGAAACCTTTCAAAAATATTACTGTTTTATGCTCTGGAATCGTTTCGCAGCTTCAGAAAATTATACGAACTTACAAACTAAGGTTAAACATAAATGTGAATTAATGCAATAATACAAGAGAGATACAAGGTGTTCATGAAAGGAAAATCAATACGGGATTTATCAACAACCTTTAAGCAGTGGCATTTGATAACGTTATGTCGAGAACCTAAGGAAACAAGTGAAGCATTGTGAGTGGATTCCCCTCATTAGTATGCATCAGATATACATAGGAATAATTAAGACATATCAGATATAGATCAAGGACGGGATTACTACGTCTTTAACTATAGATTAAGAACATCAAGTACACTAAGAACACTAAACATACATAGACGTGTCTCTTGTAGTTCCCGCCAATTGGAACATCAAGGGCCACATATAAGTCAAGAGATTAATTAAAAAGTTAAGTTGTGTCTCTTGTGTTCTGGCTAGTTAGAACACATGGGGTTCTGGATAGAGCTGGAATGGTGAAGTTACCATCCGCGAGGATAGCTGCACAACGACAAGAGGAGTCCGGTGTTAGCATGATATGATAGGAGTCTCACTGGTAAGCAGGGAGTGTATCCGGGGTTTACTCAACTTGGGTCCATTCCATAAAATGAACCAAGATAATAATCGTTGTTCAACGCTAACCCGCTAACTTATGAATGAGATGCTATGTATATGAATACAAAATTATGAATATGATAAGAATATGATAGAGACAGATAGGGATCTTAGTTTCCCCCTGATCGCTGAGATATGTAGAGACTGACAGCGATCATAGGATCCCCGAGATCGCCTGCAGCTTAGGATAGGTGGAACTCACTGAAACGCCCGTCTCACCCCAATCCCTTTAATTTAGTTTCAGGTAAGCAGGTTGTTCGGCAAGCAGAAGGGTTCGTGCCGGAGATCAGCAGGAGGAAGCCGGATGATTTACATTATATGCACGATTCGTACCAGTTTAGATATTTCCAGGCGTAGTCAATAGTGTACAAGAAGTGTATACATTGTCAGAGGATAGATTTTATGGGATATACGATCTTGTATTATATTTGTATTTAATCAAAAAGAAATTTTGCTGTAATTTTAATATATTCAGTACTAAGTTTAACACGTATGCTAAATATTCTAGACAATTTAGTATGGCTGTTACATTTACTTTTACCATTCATTTTATATAAAAAAAATTAGAAAAGAAGTTAGAGTATGATGATAGAAATCTGGGGAAATAAAAATGGCAGAAATAAATAAATATGGGGAAATAAATAAATTTGGGGAAATAAAAATGGAATGTTTGATTATGTATTAATGATGATAGATATGTTTTTTAATTAGGTGATAGAGAGAATTTGATGCATGTTAATTAATTTAGTGATAATTGTAAGCCTTTAGATTAAATGAAATGAATGGATAAAATTTGGTGTCAACTTAATTTTAACATCATGATGTCATTTGATCCTCATCCTATTTAAAGAGACCAAAAACATATTTAACCCTATATATTATTGGTGTTTGTTAAATGTAGTTACAAAGTTAAATTGGTCAGTGTTAATTGCAAATTAGTTAAAGTTGGTCAGTTTAATTAAGGTCACTATATAGAGTATATCCCACATCAATTGTAATTAACTTTTTATTTTCTCATTTATTCGATTCTAAAATTCCAGTTTATCTTAGGTTATTTTTCTATTTTTCTCTCAACAAGTCTATGTAACAATTCATTTTAAAAGAATAAATACATTACAATTGTTTTATGTGGTTTCTTATTTTCGAATAATATTTAACGATTTTTTTCATTTTCAATGTTAATAAAAATACACTTTCAAAAAAATGTCAATAAAATTATTACTATATAAATAATTAAACAATCATGGAAATAGAGAAATTTGCGGCATGAGTTATTGTTTTATATCTGGCCAACTTAATCAATTAGTCAAACTATCTTTATTTGTGGTCATTTTTCTTAGAGTCGATAATATTGAATTTTTTTCTCCCTAAAAAAACATAGTGTGGGCTTAATCCACTCAAAGGCTAACCTATGTACGCACCTAATTACTAGCCATGTGAATGAAGAATTAAAGTTGGAAACAGAAACCAAACTAAGAATGCTTCGAGATAGACGTTACATGGTTGAAGAAACACACATTAATTTAAAGAGTAGATATTATGAGGTCAATGCTTCTAAGTGATTTACTAGTTCCGGTCACTATTATAATTAAGGGTTTGTTAATTAATGTTTGTGAGATATTGGTTAAGGAATCTATAAACATATGCTAAGGAAGAAATATTTGTGTTATTAAAATTAAAAACTCTCTTTTTATTTTTATTTCTAACTGAAAAGTGAAAATTAACCCTCAAGAGTAATTAAATATCGTCAAAATAATGTCTCATATTTTTTTGAAGGAAAAAACGTCGCATATTGTACAGTGTTTTAAACAATTTAATATATAAATATTATAGGTATTTACGTTAAAGTTTCGAAATTTAGTTGTAAGGACAAACTATTGCATAATTTCAAAATTTAAATTCTAAAAATTTCATTTTCTACATAATTTCAGAATACAAATGCTAGAAACTGGAAAAAAAAAAAAAAAAAAAAAACCATGCCAAAGAATGGTGTTTCAAAAATGGGATAGTATTTTGGACAAAAATATTAAAAATAATATGAGAGTGTTTATTTAGCAAACTGTGGTGTGAAAAGCAACTCCCTAACTTTTTCTGATTCAATTAGACTACTGGATCATCGCCTCATTATGATACCATGGGCCTGACAATTGATTCAATCAAATTGAAACCTCAGCTCACTTTTCATGGAAGAATAATTTACCTCACACTCCATTATTAATAAAAAAAGAGAAATAAATCATTTTTTAAAAGTAAAATAATCACTTTTAGATGTTATATTTGTGGCCCGTTTATTATAATTTTTTTAAATAGATTTTTGTAGTGTAATATGTTATTGTTGTAATTTTTTTTTAACAGAGAAACTTTCAAGGAAAGCTTCAAATGAAAAATTCGTTTGAATAACTTATTTTAAAATGTCATTCTAAGTATTTCATCATTTTGTTATAATTTTTTTTGGATACTAAAATTTTGAAAAAATCTCTGAAAAAAGCTATTTCAAATAGATTTTCATAAAAATCATTTTTGAAAGATGTCATTTTGAAAAAATATGTGATTTTTACTGTGTAAAATCTCGAACAATGAATAATTAAGTTAGTGAATGTCAAAATCTCTTTTTTAACTTATTCAAATGAGTTTGAAATAACTTCTAGTACTATTTTTGAGTAAATTTCCAAAAAAAAAAACATTTTTAAAAATACAAAGAAAAACTCATTTTTTTTAAAATCTAAAACAAAAGGGCTCTTGTTTGTTACAGATTCTATAAAAAAAACGAGAATTCGAAAAGAAAAAAAACTTTAAAATCAAATGAGCGTTATTTTTGAGTAGTTTTACTATAAAATCATTTTTTATAATTTTTTTCTTAAAAAATGATTATCATTTAGGTAAAAAAAACACAAAACAGCTTTAACTTATTTCAAAAGTTAAATATCAAAATTACTATTTTATAATCGATAACAAACTATTGTTTATAAGGAATCAGAGAAATTATGGGTTCGAATCCAATCATTTGAATGTCACGTTGTTATATCTCTTGAGCGAGAGTTTTTATCATTTATTGTAATTTTATTCGACTCGAATGATTAATCTTTGTAGTTACGTGCATAAGATATTCGGTTCACATCTGTGTTATTAGTCTTTATCATCTTCAATAAAATTCAGAGACAAAAAACTGAAATTACTTGGATTAAAAGGATGAATGTTAAAAGACCAAAAAATAGTTCGCTATGTTATTTCACAAAAAAAAAAATGAATGTTAAAGAGAGTTTTTGAAAAAGACACTGTTCATAACACTACTCTTAAACTTATGTATGCCTGTGTAGTTTAGAAATGTGGGGTGCGAAAAGTAACTCATAGCAAGCTGTAAAGTGATAAGAACTGAGTGAAGTACAGTGGCATTTTCATTTTCACATTGCACAAATTCGTTATTATCAATGGAAGAAGAAGGAGAAAAACAACACCAAAAGCTTCTTCAATCTTCTTCATACCCTTATTACTGGGGCTACACACCAGAATCCGAATACTACAAACAACACCAAATCATATCCACAAAATCAACCTTCACAACACCAAGAAACCTAACCCTCTTCACAAGATCATGGCTTCCAAACCCTGCCATCCCACCACGTGCCCTCATCTTCATGATCCATGGCTATGGCAACGACATCTCATGGACCTTCCAATCCACTCCAATCTTCCTTGCTCAAATGGGTTTCGCTTGTTTCTCTCTTGATCTTCAAGGACATGGTCATTCTCAAGGTTTAAAAGCTTTTGTTCCTAGCGTTGACCTTGTTGTACAAGATTGTCTTTCTTTCTTCAATTCTGTGAAAAAAGATTCAAACTTTGTTGGGTTGCCTTGTTTTTTATATGGTGAATCGATGGGTGGTGCTATTTGTCTTTTGATTCATTTTGCTGATCCAAAAGGGTTTCAAGGTGCTATTTTGGTAGCACCCATGTGTAAAATCTCTGATAAGGTTAGACCCAAATGGCCAATTCCTCAGATTTTAACTTTTTTAGCTAAATTCTTTCCAACTTTGCCTATTGTTCCTACACCTGATCTTTTATATAAGTCTGTGAAAGTTGATCATAAGAAAGTTATTGCTCAAATGAACCCTTTGAGATATAGAGGGAAACCTAGGTTAGGGACTGTGGTGGAGCTTTTGAGGGTTACTGATATTTTGAGTAGGAAGCTTTGTGATGTTGAACTACCTTTTATTGTGTTGCATGGTAGTGCTGATGTTGTTACTGATCCTGAGGTTAGTAGGGAATTGTATGAAGAAGCTAGGAGTGAAGATAAGACTATTAAGGTGTTTGATGGGATGATGCATTCTTTGCTTTTTGGTGAAACTGATGAGAATGTTGAAATTGTTAGGAATGATATTTTGCAGTGGTTGAATGCTAGATGCAAGTGAAGAATGGTTGGTGTGGTTGTAGATTAACATGGTTGTTTTGTTATTGGTTTTTGATTGATGCATTTGATGAAATTCCTCAACAAGGATTAATTTATGGTCTGTATAGTATAGTATACAAAGTTGTTTTTTTATCAAAGATATTATTCTTGGAAAGACATGATATGTTTTGTACAAAATTGGTGTGAATATTTAAGTTTATGGTTTGGGACAAAAAGGGTATGTTCTGTGTTTTGGGTGAGTGGTTCCTGTTTAGATAATGTGGGAAATGGATATGTTCTGTGTTGATGACCTAGCAGAATCAGATGCTGACTTACTAATTCTCATTTGAGACAAAAAGATGCAGTTTTAGCTTTTGAGCTGAATGCTCCATCACATCTTGAAAATTCATCTAAAAATTTTATATTTATATTTTTCTTTGTAGATTTTATGTAGGCAAAAGAACACAAAATATTGAACTTGTAAGATTACGTTCAATTTTTAGGTACTGAAGATCCATTTCCATATTGTTAGACAGTGTTTCCAGTAGTTGTATGAAGTTCAGGTGCAGCAATTAATTTTATTTGAAGTGCAGGTGCAGCAATTAATTTTATTTCATGTCCTTCCATTTATCATTATAATTTTCTTGCTATTGATGTTATCATCATATTGATTTTTTCAAACTTGATGAATGTTAACAGCAAACTCGGAAAAGTTTTGGGAAAGTTTTCTTTCTAATTGTTAGGAAAGTTTTTTTTTATAATGCCTCTTAGGGACCTTTTTGTGGTTATGTGCACAACTTAGTTTTAATATTTGACTCAAGTTCTGCAGAACTTCTGTGACCAGTAATCAAAACCATTCAGTACAATAGTATTCCAGAAAATGCAGTATATACAATAGATCAAATTTAGGTCAATATTCAATTTCTGAACATTGTGGAAGTACATTTGAAAAATTGTTACCTCTGCTGCTCTTGTGCACAAACCCACGCAAAAATCACAACCGTAACGTAACATTAGCTTTGTCTTTAACATGTAACTTTGTATATCAATAATGTTCGTGGAAAGGAACTACGAGGGAGCAAACAAAATGATAAGGGAGAAAAGCCTCTGTATTGTTTACAATGAGAGCAACAATCTATACAATCATACTTTGTAGTTGTGGCTGTGTTTGCTGCAACGTATTCAGATGCAAGAGTTTAAATTAAACTACAATTTCCAGGTCAAAGAATGAAACATGTTATTTTAACTGAATATCTTACATAATCTTCGTGTCAAGGTTCAATACAAACATGTTAAAGTAAACCTACAATGAACCTGCCCCCCAACGAAAATTCTGAAATTCATTACAATGAAAATTCATTCGCCAAGCGACTCAATTCTATTTTTTTAATAGTAGTTATAACAACGGCCCAAGCCCGGGTAAAAGGAGAGGGTTGTGTTAGGCCTTGATAGCCAACGTAAAACTTTGTTGAATCTCTGTGACATGGACCAAATACAAAATAGTGTGAATGCTAGGTCGTTGCCCGGAAGCAACGCGCTGTATAACTCGAGTACAGTGTCAAATGAGCAAGGCCGCTGCATCGCCGCCTGGATGCAGTAAATGATAGAACACTATAACATAATTTGATTCATGTAGTCGACCTCACTTAGTGGGATAAGGCTTGATTGTTGTTGTTGTATAACGACGGCTCATAAATTGTTTATGATGGTAACTCAATGAACAATATTTGGGCGCTTACAGAGTCATCAATGTTGGCCATGTTAATGGATGACAGGGTCAAACAAGTTCTTCCGTATTACCACCGCCTCAACAAACTCAAAGCGAAAGTGAGAGCTACAATGAAGAAGAGGAAGCACCAATAATTCAACAACGGAAGTCCACTCCACTCGTGTACCAAAATCTAAAGGATGTTGTACAACCCTACATAAAGTAGTTAGAAAAACTAGAAAATAATGTAATATTTTTACTTCAATAATTTTCGTTGTAATATTTATAAAGCTGTATTATTATGTTATTTCAAATTTTTTATTAATTATTTATGATGATCAATTTTGATTATTAGTTATTTATATATCATATTAATTTTTAGCCAAAAATAAATAAAAAAAAAATAAAAAGAATCCACTAGGATGGCTCCATCTCAGTTGCAACCATGATAAAGGATGTATAATAAATTAATCAGCCAAAAAAAAATGAAAAAAAAAAAAAGTAGTATGTATGATGGCTCCATGTAAGAGGGAGTCATCCTATCATGAAGGAAGATGGTGGAATCTCAGATGGAGCTATGATGAAGAGAAAGTGAAAGCAGGTTAGATTGGATAATAATTTTGAAAGTATGTTAGATTGGAGTTTTATTTTCAAAAGTAGGTTAGTTAAAAAAAAAAATGGTATTCTGTAGATATGTATGTCTAGTAAAATCACATCATGAACAAATAATATAAATCGTCCCCTGTCATGCAACACATACTCCTCAATTGCAAACGCAACCATCTTTCACTTCTTTGGCTGCAAAACAGATTTTCTGGCATTGATAAACTAATTTTGAAATGTAGCGCAATTAAGTTTTCTGTAGAAACATTGACTAGCAAACAAGGGCTAAGGACTGAGGACTTGTGCATTCCTTACTACTTGAACTGGCTTTTGAAGTTAAAGTTAGATGCAAATTATAAGCCTGTCATATATTTGATATTGAATTGAATCACTCTAAAGTATGAGAGAATATATTGAGATTCCACATTAACTAAGGGGGAGTCAAATTAGTTCTGATAAGAAATTTTTGTGATGAGTTAGGCCTAAATTCTGATTCTGATTTTTGGTGATCATTTATATATGATTATGTTTTTGAAGGCTACCTACCATGTTCTTAAGGTTAGATTAACTATTGTTTGACATTTTGTTCGGTGTATGTATATATCTCTCTTCAAATTTCATGGCATGGTAAGTCTAGAAATGCCCTCCTGATATCAAGGGATATACAACTTTACAAATCTCAGGAAGGGTATTCAGAGTTTTAATTTTAACTATTGCAATTTGCAACAATTGACAGTTCAATAACTGCAAAAAATATTCTTTTCCTGACAGAACAAAAATGACAGTTACACAGTGATGTCCGTCAGTCAGGTGGAGTCTAAATAAATATGACAAAATAACTTGTGCTGCTGCATGAGGTCAAATTAAGCTATTCTAATTTCTGACTCATTCACTCTTTTGGTGTAACCAAGTGAAGTGACACTAGATTGACACGTCACTGGCATTTTCTATTACATAAATGCTAGTGTTTACAAAAAATACTAGTGCTATTCACGAAATAATGCAAATTTATCATATCTTGTCAATTTTCGTGTTCTCTCTCAAATTGACTATACATACAGAAAAATAAATAAAGTAAAATGCTCACGATTAAGACATTTTTTAAGAAATCCAAAGAAATAATGTTTGTATAGAAAAGGAGAATTAAGACATAAATAAAGTAAAATGCTAACAATTAAGACATTTTATAAGAAGCTGACATTTTTTAAGACATTTCTTTCTTCGTCTGGATATTAGAGTGTCTTTCCACTAACCTAGTTGCTCTATATTAATAGGTGAGCGTTTTTCTTTATTTCCGCAACAGTCATCTTGCGATGCGAGGTTGTCTTGGCGCAATGCAAGTTGCAACGAGACGATACACAACTTAATTCTGTTCTTCATTTTTTTGTTATATATCTATTTTCATCAAAATATCTGTAATGATTATACCCCTAGATCTAATGTGATAAAACTTGTAATAAACATAGCACGATCATTGAATTGTCTGGTTTGAGTTAATTTCCATGGTTTCAAAGTCATTTTCTCATTTTTGTCCTTTCATAACTTTCTCTTGAATCACTTACAAATTGCCACTAAAAAACAATGAAATTTGCTAACTTAACTCTAAAATAATTTTAAGAAAGAGCTAAAAATCCTATATAATTTTCTGTCATCAACAATGCTCTTAAATTGTCACATTTTGATTATTTAAATATCAATCATTTTCTTTAAACAATGTTCTTGAAAACCTTGTTAGCATAAACCATAAATTTCAAAAATAAAAGTAAAATAATTTGTACAACACATTCATTCATTCAATGTAAATGCATTTATCAACAAAAAAAAAAGTGAAATGCATTCCCTCCGTAGAGGTGATCTTAAAGGTTGAAAAAAATTAAAATAGTCTTCCTCTATGCAGGTTTGGTTTTAGAGGAGTGCAAACAGTTCAACCAAGTCGGCCTCCAAAAGACATGGGCCTAAAAAAAAATATAGCATAATACCCACCCCTCACTCAAATAAAAAAAAAATATGTTCATTCTTTTTCTTTCTCCCGTACGTGTTTGAGTTTCTTCTTCCCACTCAACACCTCTCTTTTTCTTAATTTTTTTATTTCGTTTTATGTTTAGAAGTTTTGCTGATTCTGATTTTTTTAATGAAGCTTAGCTACACGAATTTTGTTATACGTTGCTTAATGCTTATTAGTAATTACTTTTAAAAAAGTTAGTGTATAATTGCAAATTTTGTTGAATGTTGCAAATATATGTTGAATGTCTAAATTTTTTGTCATATATTGAATGTTGGCAAATTTTAGTATATGTTGCTGATATATGCCTCTTAAATTTCAGGTTTTACATTTTTTTATCAATTTTCCTTCATGCCTCCTAAATTGCCTCTTAGGATTAGAAAGTTTTTAAAAAAATTGCGTTTTTTTTTACCAGAGGCCTAATTTAATATTAGAGTCGAGTCTCCTATTTAATAGAAATGGCCCTGCCTCTATGGGATATAAAGATGGATTAGTAGATGGGGTAGCAGATTTAATAAGCGGAGTGATAAAGAGTTTGATCCTTATTTTGAACTTTATTCTCAAGGTAGTAATGATAATAATAAGAATAATAACAACAACATTGATCGTTAAAAAAATATTGTCTTCCTCCCCGATATTTATACAAATAAATGCAATCTAATTTGGATCAATTTTTATATATACAGATTACAATTATAAAAGTTATATTATATTAATATTATAAAAATGAGGTAAAATAATATTTGATACAAAATAAAACATACACTATAATAAAAATTCAATTTACTGAATGACACGCAATCGATTATGTTTGAAAAAAGTATAAAATAGTTAAAAGAACTGCCCTAAAAAAAAGTTAAAAGAACTGATAAAATTAAACTAATAGGTGTTATTAAAAAAATAGAATAATGCAATATATCATACAAATAAAAGCAAATAAAATTTATGTATGTACTTTGATTTGAACAACTCTTTTACATACTTAGATGATGTTCTTATCAATTATTTTCTTTTTTTCTCTCTCTATTACTTTTACAAATAAGAATTTAGAAATAAAAGATTGTCATTTTCATCAAATTATTGTATAAATATCATTAGTCGTATATATTTTTGTGTGACTTTCAAATTCTTAAATTGATTTATGATTTTTTTTATTTTTATCAACTTGGATATGACCCTTAAACGACATGCACTCCTGAAGCCCACGCAATACAAGGAAGCCCTCCATGCTAATTAAATATCGTTTTTTGCTTTCCCTCGTAATTCAAGTGGTTGATAATCAAAGACAAAGAGCAATGAAAAGCTTTTCCAACCATAAAAAGAAGATAAAGTTGGTAACAAAAGTGTCGATTGTTCACGTGACCCATGGGCTCAGTCCCCCAGCCAACATTAACAAGACCCAAGCCACACGGCTTGACCGTGACCTGACTAACTTGACACGAGCCACTCTGGCTTTAGTGGACCCCACACTTGGTTACACACTCAAAGAAAAAACTATGCACGTGCAAGGTTGTGGCATGCAATTCAACATGCAAGCGTGAATCCTTCACATCAACAATGGTCTGTAGAAAATGATGTGTGTGTGATGATCTGATGTTGTTGACCCCTATGACTTTGACCGTACACGACAGAGAATAAACGGTCAGGATTGTATTAATAGATCATTGCCGTTGATATAAGGGACAACCTTGAAGAGGACAACATGTTGGGTTGGGTTGGTGACTGAAAACCCCGACACACATTGAGCTAGAGTTTGATATCTATACCTGACCTGAGTGTTGTGTATTTGTGTGAACAAATAAATTCTTCATGTAACACATTTTTGTTTTTATTGTTTTAACAAAGATGACAAAAATTTGTATGAATATTTGCATTTTTAATCTAATGAGAGGAAGACAAGGTGCATGTGCTGACCTGCTGAGTTTTTATGTAATTTGATTTTATAAACGTTTGCATTTTCTTTGGGGAGGGGGGCACAGAGAAATTATGAACTTGTGTCAAATAAAAGACATGATGAATGAACTACGATCGGATTCAGATTGTTCTCATTGGTTTCTTGCACGTTGGATAATGTAGTTTGTTATGATGGAACATGGTATCATTTTGTCAACATATTCTTGTTCATAGTTTTATATCTTCGTGGAAATTTTCATGACATTACCAAATATCATGCCTAACTAAATTTTATTTAACTGTAAACTAGCAATCGCAATTTCAATTTACTAAAAGGAGAAAACAGGCTCATTCAAAAGTTAAGTTTTTATTATGAGGAGTGATACTTGAACAATCATGTTACGTGACAACCTATGTGACAACCAAAATATATAAGGAAATGTAGTTCTTGGCATAAAAACGAGTGAATATGCAATTACCCCGCTGAAATCGTAACTTTCGTCAAAACCCCCTGAATTTTGCAAAACTTCAAACCCCCCCCCCCCCCCCAAAAAAAAAAAAAAATTGTCAAACGTTAGTCAATTTGCTCCATCTACCAAATTCCTCTGTTAGTCAACATGATGTGGCAGCTGACTATCTACATGGCACTACCACGTGTCTGACATGTCATGTCACGTCACATGTGGTAAAAAAAATCAATTTTTTCAAAAAAAAAGTGTATTTTTTTTTACGATTATGAGCAAATACCCCCTTAAAATTTTGCACTTATGTGCAAAGTGTCCCCTGAAATTGATAATAATCAAGCAAATTGGTCCCTATGACAAAAAAAAATCTGCTCCCTATGATATGCATCAATAGTGAATCCTTAGAAAAGAATAACAAGTTCTTTCCTCCAAGATCACCCTCCTAAACAAACACTAACTCTCATCAGGTATTAAAGTTTAAAGTATTAAAGCTAATTGTTAATTGTCTGCCTTTAATATCTTTTGAGTCAAGGATAAGAAAAAAAATATATAAATTTTCAAGTTCATGGGGCATTTTGCACATAAGTGCGAAATTTCAAGGGGGGTATTTGCTTATAACCGTAAAAAAAAAATCAAGTTTTTTTTTAAAAAAAAAATTGGAAAAAAAATTACCACATGTGACGTGGCATAACACGTCAGACACGTGGCAGTGCCACATAGTCAGTTAAATGTCACGTCGTGTTGACTAACAGATGAATTTGACGGAGGGGACAAATTGATTAACGTTATGCAATATCAGGGGGGTAATTGAAGTTTTGTTAAAGTCAGAGGGGTTTTTTGACGAAAGCTACAATTTTATGGGGTATTTTCCTATTCACTCTAAAACCAGAGCAATAGAGAGAGAAAATGAGAACATAATGTAGGTATAAGAGATAAAGTTGTCATAAAAGTTGTCACAAAATGGTTGTTCAAATATCATTTATTTTTTATTATTAAGTAAGAAATAAACACATACTTTAATCTCTCGATCCATGTATTTTAATAGCCTTTTGATCATGCTCAACATGGTAACAACATGTGTTGGCAAAAGGCTCAGGATAGTCGAGTAAGACGTAATGTTCAGAGTCAGCCACAAGCAATAACAAGAAGGCATAAGTCGACTGCAAACTATTACAAATGTAATATTCATGCTTTGTTTTCAAGATCTAGGGAATTGAGTTGGCAATGGTATGTGCATTCGTGATGATCAAGACACTTATGTTCTAACTCAGACACAATGGTTTTCTCTGCTTCTTGGAGTGGACGGAATGGAAAGCTTTGGGGTTGTTATATGCATCACATTGGGTTACATAACTGCAACTCAATAATGTAATTTTTGAGTTAGATTCCAAGAGATTGAGTAGTTGATAGCTTTATGCAGTGTTTGGATTGACGTTTGGCCATATAGTCTCACATCCCTATGCAAGTAAAACATGAATTTAAAGAAGCCAAAAATTGTAGAATCGGGCTAGAAGTGCATTTATGGAAAATCCACCGTTGTTCCAAACACACACTTAATAGTTCTAGAAGTGATGAATCATATTTTGGTGTTATCATAAGAGATTGTAGGAATACTTTCTCTTTCTTTTTTACAATCTCGCATGCTGAGTTTATTATGAGACAAATGAATGACGTTACTCATAGTCTGTCTAGTGTGGTTGCACCTTAGCTAGTATTCAACTTCTTATTGATATTTTAACATGTATCCGAACTATTGTTCCTAATGAAATGAGGTGATTTACTTTTGCCAAAAAAGAAACGGTAACAATGTGTCTCATCCCATTGGTTGGACCCCTTCCGAGTTTGGTTGTGTCAAGCTAAATAGGGATGGTGTTGTGATTGACCACGAGACTACGTCAGATTGTAGAGGTATGGTTTGCGATCATCACATGAACTTCTTGTTTGGGATTGCTTACTCTCTTGGTGCGTGCTCCGTCACTATGGCAGTTGTGATTTAACCTCGAAAATTGATAATCAAAATCGAATGTCACATATCTCGATTTCAACCACCAGAAAGACTGAAGCTCAACCCTTTCATTTAAAGTTTGCAGTTGCTTTTGTGCAGAAAATTGTGCATATTTCTCTCTTTCCAAATGAGCCACACCACTGCAAGACAAATAATATTAAGATCAAACAAACATTTTTAGAATAGCCCCCTAACACACCAAATTGCACTAGATGATCTAATAAATTACCATGAGTTGCCCTTATGAAACCTAACCAATTTAAAACGAAGGACCATAATTTACCATAAAAGTCACATTTAGAAAATAAATGATCATTGTCTTCAATAAAACCACAACCTGCCGAACAACCCTGATCATTAATGGTAAACAAAATCCCTACAATTATGTCGCCACAAATTGTTGACAAACTAATATCACCAGTTGTAAAATTGAAATTTGCTGTTAATTTATGGCGGAAAAACTTTCAGGAATATTGTGAAGGTTATTTCTTCCACAAAATCTATTGTTGGATTTTGTGATGTCTTAGACGGAATGTTACAAAGGATTTTGGGAGGGTTTTTCCCACAAATAACCCTTAAAATTTTGTGGGGGTTTTTTCCGTCACAAATTCCCCTCTTATTTCATATACAATTTCATTCTTCTCGTATTTCATCATTTATCACTTTTATCTTCTCTCTAAAAAATTTCTCAGCCTTCTCTCTAAATAATTTTCATTTGTTATTTTCTCCCTCTATTTCTTACTTCTATATTCTCTCTTAACTTCTTTTTCAACATAAAAAAAAATCACTACCTTCTTTTTATTATCATTCTCTTATCAATTTTCTTTACTGTTATTTTCTCTTCTATTTAAAAAAACTAACTTATTTTAATATTCAAATTGTTTTAATATTAAAATTAACTTATTTTATAAGATGTGACTTTTGTGGTGAAGAAAATACCAATGGAAAATACAAAGAAACTAAAAGCAAGCAAACTTCAATGGGATAAATGAATAATCTATTTTTCAACACCTACAATTTAGGATGGAGGAACCACCCAAATTTATCTTGGAAGCAATATAAAAAGATAATTTCATTTTTAGATATCCTATTTTGTTATTCTCACAAAATTGGGCCTAACTAAATCTCTTTTTTCAAATTGTTAAATATACCAATAAATGAAATTACAATTCCTTATTATGGTATGACGTGAGGATTTTGGTGGTAAATAATATGTACATAATTATGTAAGCAATGGCTCTTTAAGTTTTTTTTTCGTCATC
This sequence comes from Medicago ruthenica, assembly GCA_018208015.1. Lineage (NCBI taxonomy): Eukaryota > Viridiplantae > Streptophyta > Magnoliopsida > Fabales > Fabaceae > Medicago > Medicago ruthenica. The sequence goes on from CM031374.1 coordinate 73,249,521, forward strand.
GGTTGAGCTTCTGAAATTTAGCTTATTTAAATAATTTTTCCACAAAAGAAATTGGAAAATATATTTTATGATAAAAAAGTAACTTTGAAAATAAAATCATCTTTTATACAGTTCAGGCGAGTTGTATCAGATTAAGTGTAAGCGGTTATGTCTTACATTGACTATAGATGATAAAAAATTAAATATATAAGAGAGGTGATTCAATACCTAATGTCTTACAGTTTTGAGTGAAGATGTGGCGTCTCTCTCTTATGATCACGGAGCATTGACTCGTTGTTGCTCACAATGCTCTCCAAAACTCATCAATAAGTGGTACCAGAGTCATGATTGACTTGGTGAGGGAGGAAGTTGAGGTTTTCTATTGTCTTACCCTTGACTCATCAGAGTGAGAAAACCTCAAAACTCAAATTTTATCGACAGAAATAATTACGTATTACATCTATCAACGAAATCCTTAAATCAACAGTATAATTTGAACTCAAAACCTTATGATATTTGGGTTGAATCCTTATCGATTAAACTAAAGTACATTGACAATAATCAAAGTATTATTAAAGGACCTGTCTAGATAAATACACTATTCATTTTTGGCCTTTGCCATTTTTATATTTTAAAAACACATTATTAAAGGATACTTTTGAGACAAAAAAAGGGTATTATTGACGGTTGGGTGCTGGGATTTGATGCTAAGAAGTCACAGATAAGATGTTGTCTGTCCTCTTTCTTTATTCTAGTAGATACTAAAAGATGCAAGTGACATTTTGTGTTTTGATATTATGAAGAAATTAGCCACTAAGTTTTATTAAAGTTTATGTCGAGTTCTGATTAGACACAAAGCTTGAATAATTGAGGCTTTTAAAGGCAGAAAATTTATTGGTAAAATCCTATGCTAGCATCTAATTGCATGCAAACTTGAATCATACAAGGGATTGGACATGGAAAATGTTATTTTACACTAATACAAAGGAAAAAGGTCCAAAACATGATCAAAAGTAAAAAGTTTCATGCCGAGGGAGACAAAAAGAAAGACCTTTATCTTTTTTTTCCATGATCTAGTGCAATTAAATGTCTCAATTATCCTTGCAAATTGTGATGGAACTAAAGAAGTCATTTATATTTATCAATTTTATTTAATCTACGACAGCTAACATTTTGTCATTAAAAAAACACAACAATTTTAAAAATGAGGAGACATTTTTTATTTTAGACTAAAATAAGTAGCATTCAAATGTAAAGACCTTCAAATGATGGGTTGAATGAAGGTAGTATTGGTGAAACCCTAATTTCCCATATGTATTTTGGTGTCAAAATCAAACTCAAACTCAAACTCAATTTGCGACAATGACATCGAGCTACGTTAATCATCCAAAGATTCACCGTCTCAACCTTAATAGGAAGTATGTTAAAATACTAAAAATGATGTTTATATAAAAAGGGTAAACGTGACAATAATAAACGAATAAATATTTAAATATGATTTTAATTACTGTAATTATATCATTTTTTATTTTAGTTTTTACAAGGTATTTTGCCTGCGTTCAATCCTTGCAATTCAAAAACTGTTTTTAGTCTTTGATGTCAATTTATTGGATTAGACGACGCCAAAGACTAAAAGCATTCATATTTGAATTTGTACGGTCTCGATCCAAACAAAAACACTTACATTAGCGGGAAAAAAAAAATTGCATACATTAAAATCATATTTAAACCAAAAAGGCTTATATATCTAGATCAAATTGAATCGCTAACCTTAAAGGCTTATACTCAAAGCTTCAACAATATCATAATCTAAAATAACTTCAAAATACCAAGTGACCGCTGCTACAACAAACCCATCAAGTCCCTGATAACAACACCAACACTCCACATTTGGCAATAAAAATAAACACCCCACATGTTATTTACCAAACCACCAACATCAACATTAATTTTAAGGCTTAAATGCACTTTTGGCCCCCTATCTTTTAAAAAGTTACGATTTTGGCCCCCTATTAAAAAAAATGGATTATTAGACCCCTAACTTTTGCCCCTTTTGCGAAAGGCTGATTTTGACCCAGTCAACGCATATGTGGCAAGTCACTTAACTGATTTGGCAGCCAACTGTGTAATTATCAATTAAAAAATAAAAGAAAAAGCCAGGCGTGTAATTATCAAATTAAAAAAAATGAAAAATTGGATTATGGATTAGGGAAATGACAGTTTTGCCCCTGCTTTCATGTTATTCTTTCCCTCTTCTTCTCACTGGATCTCACAGGATCTGCAACTCTCATCTCTTCTTCTCCCATGAACCCTAAACCCAGTTGCTCAAACTCTCTCTTCTTCTCACTCGACTTCGCAATCTTCCCCAACGCGCCTCTCTACGAAGACCTCAAAACCCTCGGTTCAAACCCTCCGCCGCGAATCAACCCTCGGTTCAATTTCAATTTCTGGATTTCAAGAATCGAAAACGGAGGAGGCGAATTGAACGTGAGTGATTTCTGGATTTCTGGATTTCAATTTCAACAACAACAACCCTTTTTCTTCTTTCTCAATAACAACACAGTAACAACAACATTCATTTCTCAATCAACGTGTGTTCTAAAAGGGTGAGTATTTTTTCTCTCAAAATCAAATCTTGAAACTCCAAATCAAATTCCGTACGGTTCAGCTTCGTGTCTAATTTTGTGAATAAATTCTAATGGATCTTTGAATTCATCTTCAGTTGGATAATAAACTGGTGCTGCTGGAAGTATAGTTGGAGATGAAATTGGGTGATTTTGACCTAATACACTATTTTTCAACAAACCTACGGTTTTCTTTTCCCATCACTATTGATAATGTTATGAAGAAATGAGGGTTAAAGTGTATGAAGGTTTAGTTTTCCAATTAATAAATGAAGGTTTAGTTTTTTTTTTCTGGGTTGGATTGGAAGAGATGAAGATATGAAGATTGCTATGAAGCATGGAGATGAAGATATGAAGACTCACGTGCTTTCTCTCTTTTATGATTTATTTTTTTATTTTTTTAACTATGTAATTACACGCATGGATTTTCCCTTTTAATTTAATTTGAAAAATACACAGCAGGGGCAAAACTGTCATTTCCCTAATCCATAATCCAATTTTTCATTTTTTTTAATTTGATAATTACACGCCTGGCTTTTTCTTTTATTTTTTAATTGATAATTACACAGTTGGCTGCCAAATCAGTTAAGTGACTTGCCACATATGCGTTGACTGGGTCAAAATCAGCCTTTCGCAAAAGGGGCAAAAGTTAGGGGTCTAATAATCCATTTTTTTTAATAGGGGGCCAAAATCGCAACTTTTTAAAAGATAGGGGGCCAAAAGTGCATTTAAGCCTAATTTTAAAGTATGGTGGAGGAGGGATTGCAAGAAATGGAAGAATTGGAAGACTATGTGATGTCTTTTATTACTTGTGTGTTCAACATTAGGTTGTGATTAGTGGCGGAGCCACATGAGGACATGGGATGGCCATGGCCTACTCATTAATTTGTGGAAATTATTATATTACCCTTGAGCTAACTTGAATATTACAAACATGTCACTCTCATTTTTCTCCTCTGAATATTACAAACATGCCACTCATTTTTCTTGTGAACTCGCCTTCTTTTATCTCTGACGAAAAACTATGAACCTCCATCAGTCATCACCCACCGCCTCCGCAACCAGCAACACCTCCATCTCTAACTCTCCGTTGAACTCGAAACCTCCATCTCCTCTCTCTGTATCGATCTCTCATCTCTGATTTTTCATTTGTCTCAATCTCTCCACAAACCCTAAAAGAGTAATTGTAAGTGTATCTCTGATTCTTCATTGTTTAGTAATGATACTACTTCGATTTCCTTTTGTTTGTTAATGAATTTGATTTTTGATTTGGTTTTCAACTTCAATTTTCCCATAACCCTAATCAAAACAAAAGGGAAAAGGGAAAAGGGAAAAAGGAAATCACAAACTGAAAACTGATTATTCATTGTGTTGTGACTGTGATATGCTCCTTTTTAACTTTCTTAATTACAATCTGCTTTGATCCTCATTGAAAACGTAGTTATGTTGTTGTAATTCAGATTTTAAATTGATGATGCCGTTTGATTTATGATTCGAATGATTTATGATTTGATGGATTTCAGATATGAACTTTTAATAATGACTCGATGAATTTGGATATTGAAACAGAGAATAAAAATGCTTTTGTATGTAGGGACAATATTGTCAATACATTGATTTATGATTATAAATTGAGCTTAACACTATTATTATATGATTTTGATAAATTTACAGTAGTTTTGACATTACTACATTTGCATTAGCATTTTCAATTGTGAATTTGTTTCATTACGAGTCTTAACACTATTATTATATCGTTTTGATAAATTTGTTTCTTTGCAATAAAAAAGTCAGGATGAAGAGTCGAAAAATCAATTCATTTTTCAAGAGTCGAAAAATCGATTTATTTTTCAAGAGTCGAAAAGTTTATTTTGATGACGGTTGTGATCAACCACTACGCTCAAAGTCTTGCAGACAATACCGTTCATGAGAATTTATTTCCCTTAAAACAAGACTTGCTGTGAGCAAAGAAAACGACATAATATTAAGATAGAATGTACGAAATGACCTATAGAGATGAGTGAGAAATAATATGTTGAAGCCAAAGTATGAAATAAGAGGCGGAATCCTCAAATTGAACATTCAAAGGAGAGTTTAACCATGCTTTTCTAGTCCGAAATCAATCTTTAAAAATATGTTATGAGCCTTCATTGGCATTCCAACACACATGGATAAAAATGATCAATCAACGTGAAAAATTCTCCAAACAAGATGAAGATGAAGATGTTTAAGGATGGTTTGAATATTTCAAAGGTACCAATAGTTAGAATTGACTTTAAGAATATAAACACAAGAAAGATCATATTTCTCCCATTATATAATGGAGTGATAGACACTTAAGTTAAAAAAACACGTACTATTGATCGAAGACCTTAAATTTATGAATCCATATGAGTTGAAATTGGTAAAGATAGTAGAAGGAATATTGACATTTCAAAAGACAAGAAGGTAGCATTTACCAACAGAACATTCCAAGTAAAATTATTAATTTTTTTATCTATCATGTTTTTTAGTTAGAGTGTGAAATAGTTAAATACAACAATTGTCTTAAATGAAAAAGAACTATTTTTTATATAAAAAAAAATGCAATAAAATGAAATGAAAAAGCACTATAAAATAATGGAGGAGTATTATGGGTGCTAGTACTTTTACATTATTTTAAGGCTTGAGCCCAAAGGAAGTGAAGTAAAAGGGCACCCCTAAAGTGGAAGGAAGACTTGTTTCTTTCCATCTATTTTTATTGTTTATCACAAATATAAACAAAGAGGTAAGACTTAAGACAGTCCTCCTATCCAAACTCCTAAAGTCTTTCACTTTCTCTCATAGTACTACTACTAGTTTTTCTTCTCCCTCTCTCAAAATCCAAGCCCTAATAGCAACAATCTTTGACACTATCAGAGACAGTTATAATACTACTTCACATAACTCACCCTCTTTCTCTTTCACTTCAAAAGCTTCTCCAAAAATGGTAACAAAAACAACAACAGAAACAGAAAACATCATTGTAACATAACATAAACCTCAATTTAGCAACAAAAAATGACAGTTCAAGACCACAGCAACGAATGGCCACCAATGGCTTCCCCACTTGACCTTCACAGAGATGAACATTGGACTAACTTCGACAGCTCAGTCAATGCTGTTTCCTTTGGCTTTGTAGCCACTGCTATTCTCATTTCCATGTTCTTAGTCATGGCTATTTTTGAGAGATTTCTTAGACCCATTTCGCCTCCTATGTCGCCGCCCGGTCGCCGGAGTCACCTTGATGTTGAGTCTCAGATGAGTTCCTATGGCAAGCTCTCTCACCCATCACCAAAAGTAAGTATAATCACTAAAATTTGTGTTTTTCTTCTTTAATTTGATTCCAGTAATTGAAGAAGCCCTTCAATTTTTAGTACTAAAACTGGTTTCTTTGTTGGGTCATATTTGTTTTGTTTAACTGACAATGTGGTACTGTTGGTTTTTTCCTCTCCCCATTTGGTTGGTTGGTTGATTTGATTTCTGAATAAGTGATTATCTTTTAACTGACTTAAAAAAGTTGTTTTTCTTTTTTATTTTGCCGGATTTTGTTGTTCTTTGTATCTTTTGCTGTCAAATATAGAATGTTTCTTTTCTCAGAATGCTAGATCTGGGGTTTTTTTATATTAAAGTTTGTAATCTTGTTTTGTTCTGTTTAATATGAATTTCTGTGGCAGGTTTATTTCAATGTTTCTCTAGACATATTTCAATGTTTTTGTTCTATGTCTTCCTTATCATCTCCATGCATATTTTTTATGTTCTTTGGAGAGTTTTTATACATTTTTCTGTTCATTTGGAGTCATTAGAGGTTTTTTTAGTGTGGCTAATGGTGAAAGGACGTTTTTTGAACAAGAATGGTGAAAGGATGTTTCTTTTCTCTTCTTTAATAATTAATTGTCAAAACCTTCAACTTTTTATACATTATTTGCTTTTGTAAAGTAAAATTATATGTGTTAATAGTTTGCTTTCATAATTAATCCCAACTTTCCTTTTGAATAGAAAGTTAGATAGAGCACCTATCAGATCTGAATTTTGCAATGCCTCACTGATAAACCCCTTTTTCTTCTCTTTCTAATGAAAATTGAACTCAGTAGCTTGTCCACACTCTATTAGTATTTTTTATTTGCACGTTCTGTCAACAACCTTCATCATAATTTATGATGAAACTGTAATTGTCTTCAAGTTTTATGAGGAGGTAGTGGTGGTCCTCTTTGCACACTTTTTCTACTTAACAATTGGCCCTAGCTAAAAGACTTAATATTTATTTGTATATCTTTTTGTGGTTAGAGTTGAGACCCACATTGTCCCTTGGTTGTTCATTTGCTTCAGCTGCACCTCCATTCTATGATGATTGATACTGTGCACGGTTGGTCTCTGTCTCTGGTCTGAGACACATGGTCAAATTTTATATGCTAGGACTCCTCTTTTTTTTCTCTGAGTACGAATCGAACTCGGTATCCCAGGGTTTAAACACACACCGCACACCAACCACTTACGCCAGATCCTAGTGGTATATACTTGGCTATTGGAGAAGTAACCATATGATATGTTGGACTCTCTATTTATTTTATGTTTCTTTTCTTTGATTATTCATCTTTAAAATTTTAGTTTTTAATTTAGTATCCTATGATGAGCCAGTCCCATGTAACTATAGTGTTGTCTACCCTGTGCTTTTTCTTTGGTGGAACACCTTGGGCCTACCCACCTTCTTATCCAATCTGTGTTCAATGCAAGGGCACAACTTGATAGTTGATTAGGACACTGTCTATAATAGATCTGTTTCTTTCATCTTTAACAAAATTATTGATGATTTTCTAATATTAGCCAATGAGGTTTTGCTGAGAACACTCCCTAACCAACCTATCTATAATTTAATAGCTTATTTTGTTTGGTGTTTACATTACATCAAAGGATCTTAGTGCAGTGTTATTGTAATACATGTTAAAAAATATGAACTTTAAGAAAAGGCTCCATGCACTTAGAGATCTCACAATGATTCATTTTATTGTTCATGGTAATGATACTCACTAGTACTACCCAGAGACCATGCTGGATTTCTTTTCTTTCTTATTACCAAAATTGTGGTAGTAATTAATTGTAATTAATTGGATTAGATTAGAATCACAGAGAAAAGTAGAGTGTGATTCTTGATTTGGTCTATCTGGAATCCTTTGTTAATTGATGGGATGCGTCTTTATCACTATCTTGATAAGGTGGTGATTTCAAACTTGTAAAGTTTATTGCTTTAATGTTTAAGAGTTAAGACTAACCTTTCAATGTGTAAAATATTGACTTTTTAAATCAAACAGTTGTATGCTTTTCTTTAACAAAATTGTGGATCCATTTGTCTCCTTTGACCCATATGTTTGTAATCTAGGTGCTTGCATTTAATATCTGTCGTATTACTGTCCAATGTATGATATATTCTTCATTGCTTCATTTGATTTGATCACAAGCGAGAGCCACTAGGACTATTTCTGTGCACATTGTAAACCTCACACCATAAACTTTGATTATTTGAATTTTGATGATTGACGCGATGTATTTTTCTAGCTAGATCTTGGTTCGCAAGTTTAGCATCAGTTCAGTTTTCAGGATCTTCGCAGTATCTTAATGCTCTTAATAAGATAGTCTGATAGAATATCTAGCTTAAAATTGGTAACAGTGGCAATTATTAATCAATTGCTTTTCTGGACTAAGCTTTCTTGATGACTTTGCTTATTGTGTTGAGAAATCAATCTAACAATAGTACTGGAGATGTTGCATTACTAAATTTACGCGGTTATCAATTAGATGTTTTATTCTATGACACACACGTAACGGCTTTACACACTAAGTAAACAAAGAAGCATTTGTTGGTATCCTCTGTTGTTACAATGTTCAGTGGTTTGTCAAGTCCTTGTTAGTTTGATCTCTGATAAACATGTCGCCGACTACAATTATTGTTTTAGTTGAGTATTCATTTCAATCTGATTTTTCTACACTCTGCAGATGAGTGTATATTCGAGTGAGGTTTCAGTTTTGATGCCTGGAGATGTAATTCCTACATTCATTGCCCACCCTGCTCCGTGTTGTCCGGAACGGATTGTGTGGCCTTCTCATCAGCAAAACACATTACCTTGTTCCACTTCCAACACTAGGCCTAATATCAATGAAGTATGAGAGGTCTGAATCAATGTGACAAAGTTCCCCATATTGCATCAAAGGGGTTGATATGCATTTTCTGTGAAAGAATATATTGTTCTTTCGGGTTTTCCTTTCGTCCATTTTTACCTGGAGGAGTTCTCTTTATAGTTTTCGTACATGTAATATAGGATTTAGTTTAGGTTTCTCAATTGAAAATCCTTTGAAGTACAATATCAATTTATGCCTAAACTTGATTTCTTAACTTCGATGATGCTTTGGAGGCATTTCCTTAGTGATGTAAATCTCAGTTATCAATAGATATGTAGTGTCCATCAGCTGGATAAACCTTGTATGAATCTTTTAACACACTATATATTATTGTCAGGAAGGCATCTCCATGTATTTTATACTTACTCTGGTTCTTGTTAAATGTCACTTGAAGTTATGCACTCTTTAGAAAAATTATTGAGTTTACTAAATTTGATAATAAAATGAACTTCATTTACTAAATACTCTTATTAATTTAATAGTTAGTGGAGTATTTAGGTATGTTGAGATATTTCCTCAAAGAAAAAAAAAGTATGTTGAGATTAATAATAAATAAATATATAAAGGGCAATCCGGTTCACTAAAACTCTCGCATACGCAATGTCTAGGAAGGGGTCCTACCATTTTTGGTGCATTGTACGCAGCCTTACCTTGTATGAATTAATCAATACTTCATTGATATTTTAAAATTACAAATAAAACGAAGTGTAAATATCTTTTTTAAATGTTATTTTGGAGGTCTAGTTAGAAATCATGATCATGTTTTCCAATTTAAGTTCTTAATTAGTGTTGGTTGATCTAATGTGCTTCACACACAGGCTCTCCAAATGGATATTAAATTATGTTGGCAAATAGAGTTAGAAGGATTATATACTTCTCTGACTCTCTTCATGTTGTTCAACTTGTCACCATGAGTAATAAACACTTCAATCGTTACGTCAACTTGTGAAGATCATGAGAGGTTACATGATGAAAGAATAGGTTTTCATGTTTCATCATCTTTTTCGAAATGTTTGCGCAATTATCTTGACAAAAAAGAGAGCTAATAGGATGTCGTGTGTGTCCTTTTTAAGGACTTAATTGCTTTGTTTTCTTTTTTGTTGCCTTTTCTCATGAACTATATTAAAAAAGTCAATCCTTAACATACATTGAGCGTGGATCACCCAAAGGCCAAAGCTATGCTATGATGTTCTTGACATCACCACTACTCTGCCTTTTGGTGTACACATATCTAATTAATGTTACTATTTTCAAAAAATGTTTCTTTATATATATATATATATATATATATATATATATATATATATAACGAATTCCCAGATTATGCTTCTCAACATATTCTCAAATTATGCTATGGATACCTTTAACAAATTTATCACAATAACGGATTGTCCTAATCATATGGCAATCATGGCCTTCTACGCCGCCTTTAGTATTAATTGGATTACGTCATGGACCTTTGCTTCAGAACTAATTTGGGGTGACTGCCCAGCCACTCAACTGGTCAAGAAATATTCGGTTAAGTGGTGGATTAAATTTAATCCGGAATTACTTAGTAACAAGAGATTAGATGCCTGGGTACAAGCCAATCCAGGTCGATGTAAACGTACTGGTAATAATTCGGACTCTGAGTTTTTATCCAGTAAATCAAAGATATTAGCTTCTTTAGCAGCTGTTACTGACCCTAAGAAGTTTTTAGAAAAATTACAAGAAGTCTCGTCTTCAATTTCGGACACAGGAAGCTCTGCCGAAAGTGCCAATGATAATGAAGATGACTGTTATGGAATCAAGTTTGAAGACTGTTAAAAATATTAGTTCTAAATTACTGAAGATTATTGGAGATATATTCATTTGGAATTATTGGTCTGCAATTATTTAGGCCATCTGCTGGCCACATGCTTTTGCTTTTTCTTTCGGTGGCATTTGTTATTGCCGGCCACTCACTTTGTCTTTATCTTTACTTTTTATCTTTACTTTTTTAGTGGCACTCTTGTCTGTCGGCCACTTTTGTGTATAGTAATTAATTGTTATTGTAATTTAGTTTGAAGTCCATGTTTGTATCCCGTCTATATAAGGGAATGTTTGAGTCAGTTCTAAGGCATTCAAAAACACAAGCCTCAATACCTTCTTGAGCCTTTCGAAGCCCTAACAAATCTTTTGTAAGTCTTAAATTTTGAAATAAATTGTCTTTATTCAGTTATTTGTTATGTCTTTTAAGACCATTTACGTTTTTTGTTGATCCTGATTTTGATTATATGTTAGTAAATCCTGAAGGCACTCAACATATAGTTTTTAAATTAACTCCACCTTTAGAAGAACTTAATATTTTTACTGATTCCGCTCTTTATGTTATTACTCTTAAACCTGCGCCTTTTATTGATATATCTACTACTATTATTCCTGATACTCTCGTTCCGATCCTATCGCAGTCTGGTATCAGAGTCAGGTTGGATTGAGATATATTATCTAAATTTACTAAACTTATTTTAAGGTTTTAAAAGAATTTAAGTTTTCTTATGTACTCTTTTATCTTCCTTTAACCCTCTTCCTTTAACCCTGTCAGTTTTCTTTTAGGTGTCAACCTACTGAATAGTGAGTGGTCCAGGTAGTAAGACCCAGAGTGAGGGCAGTGAAACCGTTGGTTTAGCTCATCGTAGACCACCTAGAAACAACTTATAAGGGGGAGAGAGAGTTAAAGAGTGATAAGTTAAAACAAGAACTTTTGAAAAACTTTATAATTTGTTTCGTAGATTAAGATATCATGTCTCTTTTAAGTCGTGCTCTAGGCAGATTAGGAAGTAGCTCGAGAAGTCAACCATTAATTTCCCTTCCTTCTAGCAATCAATCTACTATAGATCAAGATAATTATCAAAATAGTGAATTAAAAATACAAGAAATGGAAAACAGATTAATAAACTGGACTATGCCAGAAATTAAGTATAATAAAGTTTATCAGGTTGGAAAATTTGATTACCAAAGTAAAAAGATTATAAAGACTACCGAGATGGCTAAATCTATTAATAGTAAAATTGAAACTATCAATATTCTTGATAGGAATTTATTGGAAGAACATTTTAGTGAAGGCTACAAATATATACATCTAGGATTAATTCAAATCGCATTTAAACCCTTACATAAATTAGGTCTTAACACACCTATATTATTAATACTCAGAGACGATCGGATTAGTAAGTTCGAGGAATCTATTATAGCTGTTATTGAATCAAATCTTAATGATGGACCAATTTACTTTAATTGCCATCCTAACTTTTCTCTGAGTTTAGCTGACGAAAATACTAAAAAATCTTTACTTGTTCATGTTCAAGGATTAGAAGATACCTTTAACCCAGGTGTAGCCAACTTGGATGTTATTAGCAGAATGACGTACAAAGTCTCTACAGTTAATTATAATTTCAGATCTCTGAGATCTACTCCAAAAAATGAAACTTGTATTATAGAAGCTAATCTTAAAAAATCAAATATTATGACTCCTAAAATACTTAAGTCCTCAGAAATATTAGAAAGATTTCCCCAAGAATGGATTTTAAAGGATGTGGCGAAACCACAAAAAATAGAATCCAGAACCATTAGACACATTATTCAAGATACAGATGGAACCATTTCCATCTCTATGAATAGAAGCCAGTCGCTTAGGTTTAAGAAATCGTCTAGCTTAGGATCAGTTTCTGGTCCAAGATCTTCTGTTGATATGCCAATTAGAACTAACCTATCAGGAGGGGATTTCTCTCCCTCCATACCCAGACCCAACTTTACAGATAGATCATCCAGATCTCCTTCGCCTACGAAATCACAAATGTTAAGAGTTCTTACTTTAGAAGAATCTTTCAAAATAGATAAAGATTGGATTAAAGAAGATTTTTTGGCTAATTATAATAAAGAAAAAAGAGAATGGTATTTCTCAACTTTCTCTACAGAAGAAACTAATCATTACCGTAAAGAATTCTATGATTATTTAGAACACTGTCAAATTAATATCTTATTTTTTACTTGGTTTGAATTATATTGCTTACAGAACAAAATTAAGAATCCTTTTGCTACAAAGATGGTTGTAGATGTTAATGTTAGGTTAAATACTCAGTGGAAGACTCTAAAGAAAGAAACCATAGAATCTGTTCATCCACCATTAGAAGCTTTTAGATTTACTCCTCCTAAAGAGCAAACAGAAATAGAAGCGGTCACCATTTACAACAGCCATCAAAATATAAAGCCGATCAAAGAACTAATAGAGACAAAATTGAATGTTAAGCAATAGTACATACCAATAAACTACAAATCAACTAAGAAAAAATAAAAACAAACCTTATACACTATGGCCCAGCAGTTAGAGAGAATTGAGCTGTCGGCTCCGCAAAATAAAGATATAAAATATTATAAGATAAACCCTACCAGACCAATATATAATTACAACACTCCTTCAATTAAAAAGTTAGAAGGAATGAGTTTAGGACAAAATTCTACAGAAAAAATAGAAGAATTAGTTAAAAGACTCATTAGATTCAGAATAAGAGAAACTTCTATTGTGAACACTCTTTCTAGGGAAGAAGAGTTTGATAATTTGGTTAATCGCCTAGGAAAATCCCCAAGGCCCAAAACTAGAAATTATTATAATAGACCTTCATTTGCAGATGTGCAATTCGAAGAAAGAAGTAGCTATATAGAAAACTCTTATTCAGGAGATTCCATCGTTGAATGGAATATTGATGGCGCTTCTGAACAACATATTTTAGACACTATTCAAAATATGACCATGGCTGCTACCGCTTATAAACTAAAAGGTAATGATGATAAGAAAACTAAAAATATCTTGGTAATGGGATTTACAGGTCAATTAAAAGGATGGTGGGATAATATATTAAGTATTGCAGACAAAAATAGTATAGATATGGCCATTAAGACAGAAACAAATGAACCTATTTGTATTACTACGTTACTTTACGCCATTACTAAGTCTTTTGTAGGAGAGCCTGCGAAGTTCCAGCAGAGAGCTGGAGATCAATTAGCAAACCTTTACTGTCCAACCTTGTCATATTATAGATGGTACAAAGATATGTTTCTTTCAAAACTTTGCCTTAGACAAGATGGAGGGGCTATTTATTGGAAAGAAAGATTTCTTAGCAGATTACCTAGATTATTTGTCGAAAAGGTAAAAACTAACATTAGGAATAGCTTTCAAGGAGACATTCCTTATAAAGATTTAACTATAGGAGAATTATCTAATTACGTTATAGAAACAGGAATACAAATTTGTACTGACTACAAATTACAAAGTAAACTTAAAAATGAAAAATTAAATAATAAAAGAGAAATGAGTTCTTTT